>JAOUZG010009324.1:4653788-4677368 GCA_026289955.1 Argiope argentata
AAAAAAACATCGTATGATTATTAATAAATTTTTTTACATTCTTTCCGAACCTAGTCGAATACCTTAACACAGTAAAATTCGATATGAACTATAAATGCAGTTTATAACTATAACTGTAATCAATAAACTTCGGGGATTGTAATTAGAAGTTTTGTGTCAAGTGTCAATCAGTAAGCGGAAAGTCGTCCAAAATAAATATCATTCCAATAAATTCAATAAAAGGGCTTAAATATCGCCTCAGATTAATATTTAACTATTATTTGCCAATGCCACGAAGCAAAGTCGTTGCCTTATCCAAAGTCCTCAATTTTATTTGGAGGAAAGGGGACAAGGATAAAGGAAAGTTTCTGGGCGACGACACTCGTTAGTTAGGAAAGGCAGTTTTCTGTAAGAAAAGCCACGCCTCTTAACTTCCACATAATTCTTTTCCGTAAACATCCGCCGCTTACTTGTTTGTCTAGTGGGATGGTGAAACATCAGCGTATCTATAGAAAGCGACAAAAATAGACTTAGATAAATTTGTAAGAAAAAAGATCCCTTGAAACCGAACGAAGAGATCCTTTAATTAGCAATGGAGGGTCTGAAGAAAATTTCTGAGAATCACAGTCCGGTCCGTGTCTTGATATTTGGTCGAAGGATCGTCAATAACAGCAGTCAACAAAAGCAACACAACAGGAAGACGGAAATAAAATTAGGTGAAATATGGAAAGAGAACCAGCGGTAGTGGTCTCCCCAAATTTTTCTCGCATGCTCCCTAATAAACTTACCATGCCAGAAATCGTGTTTATATATATATATATATATATATATCAAATTTGTGTTTTAGATATCTTTTCTTTAACCGATCGAAGACAAAAATTTGACAGAAAACTCCATTTAAAGTCACAAAATCCCAAACCAAATTTGATATATTACGTTCTTGGATTATGAGGTTTACATGTTTTTAAAAGTACAGACCGATAGACTGTGAATTTGGCTCGAAATTCGACAAGTGTCTACACTAAAAATGTTAAATCTGTGCGTCGATTTTTATCTCTCTCTCTCTCTTCGTTTCATGGTAAACGTTTTAACTTACATTCGAACTGCTAGACAAACAAATTTCCACTGAACAGATTTTAATCAAATTCCATAAAAATCTTCCAATTTTGATATAGACTGCATACAAAATTTCATCCGTCTAACTCAAAGCGTTTTGGTGTTATCTTTGTCGCAGAAAGACAGATATTTTCCCTTAATATATTTTTCCTACCCAGGAAGGTCTAAAATGTCGTGATACTTAAATATCTTGAATCTGAATGTTTTGATGCGTGAGTGAAGGCTTAGGATAGCCCTTGGACCGAACTCGCAACGTTAGGGTTTGTAGCCGTGTAACATAGCCACTAGACAAAAGTGACACTCGTATCCGGCGACTGTTATCTTGCCTATGAGGCCTCCACCATAGATAATTGCAATATTTTCTCTATAGTCGTATACGAAAAAGTGAAAACCCACTCAATATGCAACCATTAATAATGCCGAGTTTTTAGATTTATTATTAAAAGTTTTTCTGTTTGTTCCAAAAAATTTTCAGCCTTCACATTTTCCTACCTATTTAATTTGCAGTTGGGCTGGGCTCGATCCCTTATTCAAGAATAAAATCGCAATGCCTGCCCTTCGAAGACGCGACGTTGAAAAGATTGGTGTCGGGCTGTGGAATCACTGTTTCCATTCAGGACGCATATTACAAAGATAGAAAATGTTGGTAAGCCTCTTCTTTTCATATCTGATGAACCTCATACCTACTTTAAAAGTACTTAGCGTATGTATTAAGATGCTATGTTTTAGCAGCCACCTTATTTTCACCACAATACTATAAACTGTTATGCGTAAAATATTATTTAAAATGATCTGACCCCATGTACTGGAGTTTGGAAGCAATCACTCCCCATTTTTATATCAAAAATATATCTTTATTCCACAACTAACAACATCGTAAGCCTTGCCATTGGGAGCTACTCTGTAAGTATGCGGTCTCTGAGAGGAGGGAATACCAAGTCATGCTGTACCTCATGGCCATTTGATGATTAACGGAGGTGAAACACACTTCACACTTTGGCGCTCTCTCTCCTAGAGAATTAGAACGATCGCTACAATGTCTAAATGAAGAATTTGCAGCTGACAGCGATTCCTACTCCCCCCTTCAAGTAAAGTGGCTGGTCCTCGTTTCTCAGTTCGGTAAAGCAAAGTGTGAGGATGAGTCTCCTCTATTCCGATGACGGGACGAATCTCTTACTAGAGAAGTTATACAGTGAACAGAGCCGCTATTAGGATTCAACCATAGTTCATGTTTCAGTGTTAACTGTCATGAAGTGATTATCATTCAATTTGCTAAGTTCATTGAATAACATGGCAAGACAGTATACGGCTTACTTCTATTGTTATATGGGAAATGTCTTCCAAAGAGAGGCGCATCTTAGATACAGGGATGAGAAGCTTTCAATATTGTGGTTGGTTTCTCATATCTAGTGGGTATTGTAACGGTGTGGGGAAAAATATTTATTTCCGATGACGGGGTGTATCTTCTACTGAAGAAGTTGTACCGTGACCTTTAGGATTTAACCTTAATTCCCGTTTTATTGCTGCCACTCATCTAAATGTTGAGTGCATTTGGAGAGACAGGAGGGATTCTTGTGTGGTTAAAAACAGACATTGTCTGTTATAAAGTTTTTACTTTCTCGAATGTGAAGTATGCAAAGAGAAAATTTTGTAATCATCAAACAGGTCTAAATCAATATTTTGACAAATCTTCATATATCATCAAAAATATTTTTTCGATGTATGTCTGTAAACAAGATAACGCAAAAGGGCTTTGAGCTACACAGATGAAATTTGGCAAATGATTTTGACACCAGATTTCTATCAAACTTTTTACGATATCTATTCAAAAGAACTCTGGCTATCAGAGTACAAGTAAGCACGATAACTACAAAACAGAAAGGGCTTGATGGATAAAATCTGTTATTTAGATTTAACATCCACAATGTAGGTATGTGTTAAATTTGGATATCAATTCGCTAAAGGGTTTATTGTCTGTCAGTCTGTTCTTTCAGATATATGTAAACCCGTTAACTAAAAGACATGATGACTTAAAAGAATAAATTGTGATATGGGAATTTTTGATTTATGAATTTTGATATGCAATTTTGAAAAGTGATTTTTGATATGTGATTTTGAAATTTGATACTGGATTTTTTTAACCACAATTATAGTTTTTTTTATATTTATTTTATTTGGTCGAATAAAAGAAGTCGCAAATGCACATTTAGTGTTCTGATAATGTAATTATCGCATTCCAGCGACTAGTCGTTAAAGATCACATGCTGATAAGTTCTTATCTAACTATTGTTTGTCAATGATTAATGGGATTAATAATGTACAACTCCATTTATTAGAGAGCATTCGAGAAAGTTTCTGATAGACACTCGTGTTGGTTTATTTATCGAATTTATTGACATAGAAATACCAAATAGACAGATAGGCTCTATGATGATGTGTTTGGTCGAGAATCTGATGGAATTTTACGTCTCTAGTGATAAAAAATAATACCAAATCATTCGTATTATCTTGCTTAGATAGATATTACTACACATTAAATGTCATTCTACTAGTTAAAAGTATCTTTAGGCTCTTATGTTCCATACAGACAGAAAGAGAATGACACAGGGACAGACAGACAGAAAGAGAACGACACAGGGACACACAGACAGAAAGAGAACGACACAGGGACAGATAGACAGAAAGTAAATGACAGAGGGACAGACAGACATAATTACAACCAGCGGACTTTTTCCCAAAACTTTCAGGCATATTATCTACTAAAAGCGTTCCATCTATCATCGTGTATAAAATTATGGGCCTTAGGCAGGGCTGTGAACGATGTGAGTGTTCAGGGCGTTTACTCTGAGAATCTCGCATAAGTACGGATTTATGCTTCTCGGTATAGTTAAAGAAGTTGAATATATGTTTCAGATGCCATTTTTTTAGACAAATTAAAATCTGACAATGAACTGCAATTTTTAAAAAATAGGATCACATACGAAATTTTGCTCATTTAAGAAGTTGCAGTAAGCTGAAAAAAGGTGGAAGTACAACCAACAATATCAGCAAATTGTCAGTCCATTTATAAATTTATTTCAAAATCTGGTGAAAATCTAGATACTAAAAGTGTATTCCAAATTTCATTTATCTAAATGGTTTTGATTCTGTGGTCACGTTTATATCATTTAAAAATGTAGACAGACAGACATTTACTCTTGATGAATTTCGTTCAAAATTTGGTGCGGACTTCTTCTGCTCTATTAAAGGTGTCAAGGTGTCATCCCCCCACATACAGGTATCGTCCTCGTCATCTGACAGCGTTTCAAAATGACGAGGTATGTCCCAAAATAGCACTAGTGCTGCTTTACAAGGGGACGTAAATATAACTAAACGAAACTATCCCTAGTATACCTGTGGATCTTAGATAAAACCACAAACATTGATTGAGACATTGATTAACTATAGCTACGAAATATTGATCGTTGGCGCAAATTTTAGAATTTTTACTGAATCTATCCTACGATCCTTGGCGGTTATTATCTGCATGCGGTTAATGTGCAAGTATCCAAAACTTTAATGAATATTTTAGACTTTTTTCCCCTTGTGTGACTGAAACCAAACACCGACAGAAAACTGCAGTTGTATTCGCAAGAACACAAACCAAATATCAACTATTTAATTAGGTTTTTGAGTTATTGTATTCACATGCATGTGAAAGTAAAGTTTTACAGAAGATCAATTCTTTGACAGATTTGGTTTAAAATTTGATAAAAATTTGCACTTTAAATGCCAAATCTGTATTACAAGTTTTATTTTCCTAACTCTTTGTGCTTCGTTGTTATCCAGTTCAGTGGACAGTACATACAATATCTCTGAAAGAATTTCGTTCAAAATTTGATCGTAAGTCCATATACCAAATGCCATATATCTAGTTCAAATCGTTTTTGAATTACCCAGTTCTTATACATACGGATAGACAAAATATCAAGAGCGCAATTTTCAAATTCAGAGGTCTGTAACATTGAGATTTGAGAAAATCTTGAGTTTCATTTTTCTTGAGGATAAAATATTTTTATATGCCGGCTTCCGGGCATAAGGGTAGCGCGTCTTCGGCATGATCTGGGCGTCCCGGATTCAAGTCCCGGTTTGGGAATGGTTGTTCTTCTGTATATTATCTGTTAGATGTATGAATGTGCCCCCCGCCCTGTAAAAAGGGGCTCTGCTCGAACAGCAAAAATCCTACTCTTGGCCCTAGTTGGCGCTATTACAAAACAAGAGGCGCTGATTAGGCTTAAATCGCTGACTACCTCAGCGAGCTTGTCCATGGCAAGTGCCATGAGAAAAAAAAACAGAATATTTTTATATGCTTTGAATAAGAGAAAATATAAACATTCTGCAATATATAGCTTACAAATAGTCATACAGCTAATAAATACTAATATACAGCTTATAAATGGTCTGCATTTTAGTTGCTAAACTTGTGTACCAAATTTTTATCAATCTAGCTCTTGATGTTTTTTATTTATCGTTTGTTCTTGTACACTGACAGAAAGACGAACTGATTCCCTCTAAATGGATAGAAATTTATAAAAGTAGCCAAAAATCCAAATACCAAATTTCATTCTTCTAGCTCAAAGTGTGTTTGAGTTATCGTGTTCACAGAGAGATGGAGATATATAATTCCAAATATATATATATATATATATATATATATATATATATATATATATATATTTCATAAAAGAGAATTTGAATTTCTGGCGGTTACAATATTTTGAAATGAATACAATGCTATAAAAGTGAAATGATTATTATCATCACAGACAGATTTCAACTAGAGTAAACAACTTTAACAGATAAAGATATCATCATCATACAAAGAAAATTTAACGCGTTAAGGCTCTTGATACTCATTCGACTTTCTCGTAATTGTTAGTCTAGAATCAAATTATTTCTTTATTTGTACATCGATACGATCGTTTATCAAATTTTCGATAGCAATCTGAGTTGGGAATTATATTTGCGCAGTTCAGCGATTACTCGTTTTTGTTTGTTTAATGCTGAGTGTGTGCCTTTTTATCGTTCCTCAAGTATTTCACTCAAGTTTGAGTCGTTAGTGACCTCGAAGGACCTTTCCACTCAGCTTTTGTTTTATGGAATGTTCTGATTTCTGTTTGGTTTTGAATTGAAATCAAATAAATTTTCTACTCTTGTTAAATGACGTGTCGTGTTTACGATACAATTATTTTAAGTGTTCCTAATGCATTATTTAGTGAAATTTATTTTCTTTCAATATTTCATTATTCTGGGAGGTTTAATATCCTTTTTCACGATTCAGTCAAATTATGCGCAAATAGAAGAAATTTTTGACTCTTTCGTGTTCAATGTATACAAGTAATAATTTTTTTAAAAAACTCAATTCCTTCTAAAGTCAACCATGCGTGAATTTTCAACTCCAATGGGAGCAACACAAATGCGTAAATTTTCTGCGTCAGGTGGGGTAACGTAATACAAATGAGAAAATTTTACACCAGACACACGCGCGAGAGGTTTCGGCTTGCAGGTTCGAACTCGCAGCCCAAGGGATGCGAATCCAACGACTTACGAACCAGGCTGTCACGGTTTAACAGTTGCACTTACTATAAATAATTGAACAAAAAATTATTCTAACATTAAATTTAAAAAGCCAATTGTGGCAACGCAAAATGCGTGAATTTTCTACTACAGGTGAGGAAACGCGACACAGATTAAAAATTTCTGATTTCCTTTATTATGTTTTATTTTAATTCAAAAATCCTTCAAAATGAATCCAAAAAATTCTATGAATCAAAAATGTTTAATTTTAAATGCATCAAACACTAAGAAAATGAACAGAATCGTTTGAAATAATCGGTCGAAAACATGCTAAGCCTTACCTCATTAGCGTGGGTAATTATTTTTTAATTAATTAATAAAAATTAACCACATTAATGAATTAATATTTGAAAAAACTGTATTAACATCAATTTTCATTCACTACAAGCTTTAAAAGATTTACTTGAACTTGCTTGAATGAATAAAAAATATTTTATTAACTATTGAAAATTTGAAAATGATTTAAATAGGGAGAGTGTGAACTAATAGTAGGAACTGAACAATGTATAAAAAGAGGAAGTATAATATTCGTCAAAAGATTCGAATTCGAGATTTCTCTCCCCGCTTTTCAGACTTAGCTGTGCTCAAAAAAGATAACTTATGTCTGTATGTGAAAATGATAGTTAAAAAAACAAACATAGAACTAGATAGATGAAATTTGGTAACTACTCTTTACTTTAAAGTTTGAAATTTCTGTAGAATTTTGAATGAAATCTGTTCAGAAGGTCGGAATACAAATAAAAATATAAAACGAAGAGAGCTAGCTCAGTGGATAAAATTTGGAGCACAGATTTAAAATCTATAATGTAGATTTGAAATTTACAATGTAGCCAAATACGTCAACGGGTTGACTGCCTATAGTCTATATTTTTACAAGCGATCAAATGTAATGATTCAGAAAGGAAATGGCTTAGATATATGAAATTTGGTGTATGATTTTGTGACTGTAATTTGGAATTCTGGGTAAAAATTTGGTTTAAGTCAATCAAAAGAACAGTCAAAAATATACAACAACATTATGGTGTTTAAGTATATTAATCTTATCTCAGTGATTATTCGCCAAAGATCGTACAGTAATAGATATTTTTCGTAACCATTTTTCAATAATGAAATTCATTATTTATTAGAGGGCATTAGAAAATTTTTCTCATATACTCGCGTTTAATTTCTGAAAGATTGGATCAATTTATTTTTTAAAATATTTTTTGTAAAAATTGTTTATATAAATATATAAAACATTACCTCTTATTTCAAGATCAGAAATGGCAACTCTTAAAAATTTACTTTCATTTAAAAATATTCATTTTATAGATAATATTTGCGACTTACCGTCGAACATTGTTTATTTATCTTTTTTTTAATGTACTTTAATATCTATCCATCTATTTTGTCTTAATTTATTTACGTTTTGTTTATTTATCTTATGTGAAGCAAGAAGTTATCAACAAAAGAGTGAAAAGAGGAACTTTTTACTTTATATATATACGTACACAAAAATACGTATAAAATAGTATTTAGAACCGATTACCAGATGTAATAATAATAATAATATTTTATATAAAGCAAATAATTATATCGTTATTAAATATTCTGTTAAAGATTAGGATTATATATTATCTGAATTATTATTATCTGAAATTTTCTAGCTGCTATGATAATTACTGACTATTGTCACTTTTCAAATTATTATTCAACTTCGCAATATTCAAATGTCTAGTTCCATTTTCTCGATCTATTTCCCCCATTTTCCATGGCTGACTTTTTTGCAGGTAACCAACCCCACTTGCCATGAAGCGACCATACTTCAAACCCCCGGGTCTATGGGTCACGTAGAGAAGGAATCTGAATAATGCGTGCCGGGACAAAAGCTGGGGGGGGGGGTGTTGGTTTTAAATAATCTCATCTCCTACTGTCTCCGTCTGCTGTATGCAGTCTCTTAAGAGACTGCACACACTTTGAGGGCGCCCACTGTCCCCTTCCCATCCTGTGTTCAGTCCGATGGTATCTACTTTTTTTTAGTATGTTGAATGGAGATAACGGGGGTCAAGTCTTCGTGGATGGAATAGAATTTTTTCTTTCCCGTTTTTAGTGGAAAAGTGCATTTTGACTGATGGTGAGACTTATCGTCCTAAGACAGCCACCAAGACTTATCTCTTAAGAAATGTACCAATGTATTGTTGTCCAGGGGCAGATATAAATTTAAACGTTAAAGCCTCATCAAATCGGACTGTTTATCACGAAATAGATTGTTGCTGATCCTGTGTTATGCCGATAACAAAAAATTGAGTTTTCAGAAAAGCACATAGATTTTACTATCTAGATTCTTTTAAAGCAGATGATTAAATAGAAAAATCGGATTTTTTTAAAGAAAATATTAAATATTTTTTTATTTACTCAGCACTGGTAATCCTTGAATTTTCTTTATCAAATCGACTGAATTTTTTTTCTAAATCCTTTTTTGTTGTTGTTAAAATAATACATTGATTTTGATTTTTGCCTAAAGCTTTTTTACATCTTTAACTACTATTTTTTTTAAAACAAATTCTTTGTGATTATTTTATTACAAAAAATTACCAGTTAAATTTTGTACAAAGTTTTATTCTAATTTAGTACAAAAATATTTTAATACGTCCTGACGTTTCTAAAGTTGAGAATACACACTCTGTTCTTAATATTTATCGATTGTTCAATCAATCGATAAATATTAAAAATCGATTTATCGTTGTTTTAATGCTTCACGATTTGAAAAAAATTAAATTTTTGTTTTGTTTAAAAATCGATTATAATTCAGCCATTGGATAGAAATATAGCTTATTTTTTAGTTCTCGAACTAGTAATAGTTTTTGGCTGTATCTGCAAGATTCATGGCATCTCATCTGACGAAGTTCTTAACTAAAAGTTTTTTTCCCCGTCATATATCCTTTTCTTTTTAGGGGAAAGCACACACACACACACACACACACACACACACACACACACACACACACACACACACACACACATTTAAACGATATATTTTGGTTTCATAGATGTTTTAATCTTTTTTATGTAAAATAACAGTATAACTGCTTTTTAAATAATTAATCCCTAACGTAGTAATATATCTTGATTTAAATTTATTTATTATTATATACTTAAAACAAATCAGCATTGCAACTTCTTAATGAATCAGGAATTCCTTGATTATAGTCCAGTATTCCATATAAGTAACAAAAACGACAACAACAAGTGCCTTAATATAAATTCTTTTATATACAAACAAATTTTTAAACACAAGAAAATCGCCTTATTCTGTGCACTTTCATTTTATTTATTATTATTAAATGAAGCTGCAAAAGGTTGAAAAAGTTTAAAGTATTCTTAAAACAAATCATAAGCTTTATATTTCTTTTATAAAAATGTATTTAGGTAGTTTTTTTTTTGTATATATGGAAATAAAAATACCAGTTTTTTTAAAAAGTATGTCTAGTCTTATTTCTCACTGTTATTTTGCAATGATATTTTTCAGTTTTTTTTCAGATTGAATGCATTTAGAATCCATTTATTGTCCATGGAAATTAGTTAAATCGCACGGTTTCACCAAATTCACGCCATCACATGCCTCTATGATAAGCTACGAAAATTTTTATGATCACTTCCTTCAAGTGTAATCTATTGTATTCTGAATAGAACTCGAATAATTTTACCGTTTTTCTTGATAATCTATTATCTATTGTCTAAAGTGTTTGCATTCATTGCATTTCTCACCAAACTGATAAGTGACGAATTTCTTTATATCCACTTCACTCGAGTTTAATCCATTGTATTTAGAAATGTGCTTCAAACATTTTGATATTCTTTTATTTATGCAGTGAAAAGACTGTTTTTATTTTATGTAATCCAACCAGATGTTGTTAAATAATAGGAAATACAGCGGATAGTTTTATTTATTTGCTTTAGAGAATTATTTTTAAGAACATATTTTCTTAATTTATATTACCAGGAATTTTAGTTATAATTTCTCTTTTTGTAATGGGATCAAATAGAGAATTTTTCGGACAAACACAGATTCGTTCACCTTTTGCCTCGAAACCTTCGAAGGACTTGAAATATTTTTTGACATACTTTGAAGTGCTAACCTGACGACGAATTTACCATCATCATTTCATAACAGTTTCCTACCCGTTCCACACATTGTCAAAATCCGTCTCTTATTACTTAATTTTTTTTAAACGTAAACCTCTTCTGAAATAAAAATAAATAAAAAATCAGTTCCCAAATAAAAATTAGAAATTGATACATCTATACTACTAGTATAAATGTGAAAGTTTGGATGGGTGGATGGATGATGGGGCTCAATCACGCCAGAACGGCTGAAGGAAATTCAATGAAATTTAGCACATAGATAGATTATAGTCTACAGAAGAACATAGGCTAATTTTTATTCCCGTTAATTGAGTGGTTAATTTTTTATTAATTAAAAACTAAAACCAAAAAATAAAAAAAATTTGAAAACATCTGCCTGAGCTTTTTGAATCGTTTGTTATTATTTTTCTATTTCCGGTTTTCTTTTCGTATTATCTAATAGAATTCTTTGTGATTTAATGTAGGATTTCCCGACAGCAAGCCTTTTTCATCAGAACAAAAAATTTTAAAACAATCTAATCGTTTGTTTTTATTTTTCTGTTTCAATTTTTCATTTTTATATTATCTTACTATTCTAAAGGAAGGTTTATGAATTTTTTTTTCTTACGCTGTTCTTGTGTTAATATAATTCAATATTTCCTGTTCATTTCTCTTGATTTTTTTTCTTGCTGTACATAATTCTTTTGCTTAATTTCATCATTTTCGAGGAAATTTTTAAAAGTACCTTTATAGTTTCAAGTACATAGCTTTTAAGTAGTCCCCCCCCCACGCTAATGATGTTAGACGTAACATGTTTTCGACCGGTTATTTGAAACGATCCTGTTTATTTTCATAGTGTATGATAAATTTAAAATTAAACATTGTTAGTTAATAGATCTTTTGATACCTTCAGAAGTGCTTTTACATAAAAATAAAACAGATGAACTTTCTAATCTGCATTGCGTTATCCCAACTGGTGCTTAAAATTCGCGTCTTTGTGTTGCTCCAATTGACGTTGAAAATTTATGCATGCATACGGTTTTGATAACATTTTACAATGGGATTAGACTGTTAGATATCACATATACACATCAAAATTTCCACGCGTACGAAGTCGCGGGTAAGAGCTAGTCAGGCAATAAATCAGTAATAAAATGTTTATTCCATAACATTGGCGTTTAAGACAAAAGATTTGAGGCTTAAGGAGAGGTAAATGTTATTGTTATAAGCAAAACGTTGTGTGTGTGTGTATATATATATATATATATATATATATATAGACAACTTTGTACTATCTTTTGAATTTCCGAAAGGATATTATTACGTTCAACGTTTACCATATTATAAAGCACCGCTTACTTTGACACTTGTTTTGAAAAATGGAGTTCGATTTTTTTTGCACCAGGGGGTGACTGAGCTCCGCTCGGAGAAAACAGGTATCGAAGCTAACTCGAATATAATTCAAAATTTCATTAACAAATTTCCCTTAATAAAAAGCAGTGGAATTAGAATCGTACTTTTTTGAAAGAAAATTTAGTAAAAATATCAAAGGTATCCTTATTTTTTTCTGATGAATGTTGAAATGTCGGAAATGTGGGGTGATTTTCGACTTGGCAACCATTCCTCGTATTATAGTATAAGATAAAATTAAAACTTAAGCTCCAAGCATGCGTTACGAGTAAAAGGGAAAAAATTATCTTATTAATATGTTGCCATCAGATTGACAAAAACTCAAATTTAAAAAAATAAATTATTATTGCGCATTAAACATATAAAAATGCAATTTTCATCACGTGTCTGCATGAAAGGAAAAAAAAAATATGAATATTGATATAGATGGCATATTGGCTATAGATGGCAGCACGTTACCACTTGAAAATTTAAGTAGCCATTATGGCGAATTAATAAAGTTTAAAAATATCCTTTCTGTAACTCCGAACTGCTCAACCGTAGCGCTTCAAAACTGGTGCCAATCGATTCCTCGTGGCCAAAAACCCCAGACCCCCAAGTTTACCGGAGTTTATTAATTCTGGGGCGATTTTCGACTTGACAACCATTCCTCGTATTATAGTATAAGATATAAAAATATTTTAAACTTCAGGTGGCAACAGAAAATATGAAACGCTTGTATTAATTATTTTCCTTACTATTTTTCTCAACACTTCGAGACCTTTCTTTAATGTAATGATATGAAAAAGATTCTTTTCATCTTACTTTAATATGCATTTCAACAAAAGTCAGTATCAGTCAATGTATTGAAAATAATTAGCTCAAATGTGATATCTGCCATAAATATTTCTAGTTATAGGAATACTTGACAGAATCATCGTTGGAAGTATTTAGTGACAAATTAGATATAAATACCTAATTTTTGGAGGAACAAAAAACAAATACGTGTATAGCAGTCTTTACTGTGTCATCTTTCTATTGTTTTCTAGGTCTGGTATCTAACAGAGGCTGTTTTCCTCCCGAGAGGCCGGATCAACCTCTCAAGTCAACTGAGTTTGAGATTTATAAGCATGTCTCAACTGGACCCATGTGCAGATATGCGGAAGACCTCAAAATCGGCATGAAGGTTCTTTCCTCAACAAGCGGACTAACATTAAACTTTGATAAAGAGGTAAAAGCGCCAATTTCATGCATGATGTAAAAAATTCGGCTTTTCATTAACCTTTTTATCATGTCAGAACATGATATTGTTTTTGGGATAAGATTTTTTTTGCGTCAACAAAAATCCGCAGGTAGAAAATAGAAATTTTATTATCTGCACGAGCATCTCAAAAAATCAGCTTTTAATAACGTGATGCCATCGCATTTACAAAAGCTCTGATTTAAAAAAAATAAGTCAATGACTAGAGCAAGTAGAACCTAGAAAAGCGTCATTTTGAGCACGTGATTATGTGAAATGAAATAAATAGAAAACGTGGTATTATTTTAAGCAATCAATGCGATACAAAGTTTTTTTGATCGTTTGCAATACTAAAGTCACTCATTCAATGAAACAATTAAAGTGAATAAAAATATAATTGAACTCGCACGAGCACGTGGTGCTTTTGGCCGTTGAAGAAATGATGTTCTGACATGATGCATTAAAATAAGCATAGCAGATTTCATTTTAATGTTTATTTTTTCTTGTAAGATGAAACTGATGAATAAAGTATTAAAATAAATAATTTTATATACTTTTGTATATCTGCTTTCTAATGGTTTAAAATGAATGATTTCTTTAAATCATTCATTTCATATTCGGAAATAGTTGAATAGGAAAGATTACCAGTAAAGACTGAATATTTGTTTAAGTATCAGATATTTCTTTTAAACTTTTGTGTAACATTGTTTTAAATTTTTAAGGAAAAAAAAGACTTTATTCATCAGAATAAATGAGTAGGAGTTATCTCCTCAAACGTTGTCGAAAACTAGCCAATAATGATCCTATTCCCTTCCTACGCAAACGGAGCTTTTTGCATTTAATGTGTTCCCGCCAAGATTGGATAACCTTCTTTCAGGCATAATAAGATTTGAATCGCTCTTTAAAATCAGACGTAAACAAAAGAAATGTATCACGTATGTATACCGCAGCTCTCACTAACTGCACATGCGCAGTTTGTTTTCGCACAAAAATTTTGCACAATCGCAATTATAAAACTCTTTTTTTTTTATTTTGATATTATTTTAATGCACTAAAACCTTCCCCAATAAATGCCCTACAAAATGGTATAAATCTTATTATGCTCCAATATCCGTTAACTATTTCTCGATTTTTTAAGGTTCCAACATACAGACACTTTCAGGAGACTGAATTTTATACTATGTATAGATTGTAAATTCCTTAACGTTTTGCAGAAAATTATTATTAACAATGATCTTGATATCTTTTTTTTGGCGTTTGCCGACATTTTTTTCAAAGTGAGTGAAATATTTCTCAGAATTAACAAATACATTCATGCAAAAGATAATACATTTTTGTTTTCAATAATTTTTAAATTTTTTAATAAGAGCTATGACGTTTTACTTATCATAATTATATGCATAAGAAGAAGCCCAAATTAAGTGTTAAAAGAAGAATAGTATTAATTTATAACTAAATAACTAATTTTCAATTTGATATATATATATATATATAATCTTCTACAAATATTTTAAATTTCTTTAAGACAGATTAGTGTATTAAAAACTCATCAATCTTGAATTCTAATCATAAAAATATAACTATATTGTTTTATTAAAGATCTGTGTGATATTTTAATAAGTTTTTTTTTTCAGGTTGATTTCAGAAAGATAAAAGTATACTTCTTAAAGGAAATTATAAGTCCCATGGTACCACCAGTAAATAAAAACATTGCAAATGCATTAGAAAAAGTAAGACAATTTAAACTAAAATTGATATTTCAGAATTATTAAGTTTTTTTAATCATTTGAATGGTTATATATGCTTTTGTTTAGAATTAATTTGACAAAAGAAAACTTTCAAGTTAAATGATAATTTCCTTGCATTCCTTGCAGACTCGTCAAGAATTTATTAAAATTTGTTACACTTGATATGTAATTCGGAACCTATTTTAAATTATACTAAGCTCCAGATCTGACTCCTTTAGATTTCTTCTTATGGGGCCATGTGAAGTAATTGCTGTACAGCGTGTCCCAGCAAGACCGGATAAACTCTGCACATTCAGATTCGTTGTTTGGAGAGAAAATGTATGAGTCATATCTGGTTTACGACAGAAATCTTTATTCGGCTCCTGGATAGAGTATCGGGGTCCTGTTTCATGGTAACCACTATCTCCAAATCTGACTCCTTTAGATTTCTTCTTATAGGACTATGTGAAGGAATTGGTTTATCGAGAACGAGTTATTTCACAAATGGACTTTATCAATTCTTCTCCACAGTACGTTTACTTTTGAAGACACTACAATGTTAGAATGTGTACAGTCAACCATTGTACAACGCGTTCAGACATGCTCGAGAGAAATTTCAAATATCTTCCTATTTAAAACTATGCAAGTTAAATTATGCTGATGATCATGTTTAGAATAAAAGTTTTTTCATAAACCGTTTATGATGTCATACATTTTCTCTAGCGTATTTATCGAAAACTATATCTTAGAGGGGCAATTCTTTGGGCATTTTTTATGAATTCCAAACAACAAATATAACTGTGCAGAGTTTATACGGTCTTGCTGGGACACCTTGTACATTATGGGAGTGTAAAATTTAATTTTCTAATTTTTTATAACTAAATTTGCAAAAAACCCCTTTTTGTTACATTTAATGAAATTTTATAAGAATAAGCGTATATTTAGATGCTATATTTAGGGAAATAAACACTTGATTTACTTTTTTCGGAAATCCTGTATAAGTCTCAAAATTTTCTCACAGCTTTATTTTATTGAATGTTATGCTTTATGACGAAAAATCTGGTGTCACAAATTCAACATTGTTATTATTATATACAAAGATTTGTTTAATATGTTTTATAGCCGAAAGTTAATAATACATTTGAAAGTTTTGTAAATTCTTATTGCTATCTTTAAAAATTACCTTTTTATTTTCAGGCTGTTTTCTATTTCCAAAAACGCTACAACATAGCGGTTCAAGAGGTGAAAATGCCCTCCCTGTATGACTCTAACAGGTGCGTTTTTAACACACTTCTCGGGTGCGTGACGAACTTAAAGAAGATGTTTCTCGGTGACGAAAAACTGGGTTTCAACGAAAAGATAGATTTCCTGAAAGCTCTAATTGGAAAATCAATTTTATGTATGTCATCTCTTGCTGTGTTCAACCTAGCATATTTTCCCTTGTGGTACAGAAAAGACAGGGCTGCATATTATCAAAAGATGCTGAAAGACTGGACCACAGAGTTCAACGACCTCCTCGATGAAAATTCCGTGCTCCTCATGCCAACCTCAGCTGTCACTGCGCCTTATGATTCAGAAATACTTCTAGTATACCCAAGCACATGCTACACTTCAATATTTAACATTCTCGGTTTGCCAGCTACCAACTGTCCAATAGGTTTCACCAAACAGGAGCTACCTGTTGGCATCCAGATTGTGGGACGTGCTAATAACGACCCCCTTACAATAGCCTGCGCAGTTGAACTGGAAAAAGCGTTTGGTGGCTGGAAGTCCCCCGGTGAAATATAAAATGACAAATTATTGCTGCAAATTAGTACTTAACTTGAAAGTTGAGTCACATTTCCTAATAAAATTGGAAGATCGGAAATTTAAGATCGGCTATGCAAGATCTTTTGGAGAAATTCCTGATCTTTTTTCAGATCTTAAATTTAAGATGTTTGTAATATTTTTAAATAATGTATAGCAAAATTTGATTGGGGAACTGTAATTATTTCCCCCTATCAGCGCAAAACGCAGTGCGAATTCTCCACAATATTCATTGATCTTCTTTCAAGTATTAGGCAATGTCATGTAATACCGTAAGAATATTTATCATTTTTGTGTTAATAGGATCTAATTATTTTAAGGAATCTAAAAAGACATTTCAAGGAGTACAATAATAAGGAGATATAGAACATGTTTCCTAAAGGGACATGTAAGAGATCGTGTTTGTGCTTTATAAGATTATCAATCCTTGATGGCATGGAACAAGAGATAAATGACCTTTAGAGGAAATTTCAAGCAAAAGTCAATTGAAATTTGCCTTTCTTTTTGGACATGGAAATATAATTGAACTTTTGAAGACATAGATCCTATATTCTGTGCTACATCATAAAAACAGATACTGTTGTCATTCATGAAAAACAAACCACAGTGCCTAAAACAGTAGTTTCGAAATTGGCGAGATTAAACTATTAACTCGTTATAAAAAATAAAACTCGTTAAATAAAACACGGATATCTGTTACTCAGAGACAGAAAATTACGGGATTGAGCGAATTATGTCAGACTATATAGAATTAAAGGGATGTGACTATGAACCTTATATCCCAAAATCGAAATTTTTGGACGTAGGGACATGTTTCTGAACGACGATAAGATATATATTTTGATTAATTTGACCTGAATTTGGTGAACTTTATAGTAGTCATTTTATTAAATAAAACATGATTTTTATGCTGATGATTGGTGTGTAATGTACTTTGTACATGATCATTTTTGAAATTGTCTAAATATTACCTTTTCTAGCTAGTCTTTCATATCCACAAATGTTTTAATATAGTACTTATCAAACTCTTGAATCGATATATAGAATTGTAATATGAGATCTGAGTGCTATATTAAATTCAAAATCTATATAGTTTTTTTTTGTATGATTTCCGTTGTTCTCCACAAATATTTCTAGACTCAAAGAAGAAACCAGCAAGTCCGCTTTATTTTCACGAATATATTGAACAGTACAGTCTTTCAGATGCCTTAAGGTTATAGGTTGCTCTCGATCGACTTTATCCCTTAAAACTTTCCATTATCTGAAATCGTAAGGATACTAACAGGTTGATTAAATGTTTTTCATATAGAATTTGGTGTCACGGTTGATATACGCCACAATGAATATGAGGATATGCGCCGCTCTTCATAAAAATTGTTTCCTGTTAGCAGTTATATTTATGCAGACTAGAAATCTAAAGGACTGACCAAAAAGGTTCAATGTATCCTGATAAAGGGTCTCAAGATGAGGGCTAAAGAAACTAGTAGTTGAGAGCGTTCACTGGGCTATGTAAGTGATGTTGTTGTTGCCAGCCCCCATTGGCCAGCAATGCTAGACCAGGTCCATGACAACATACACCCTCAAAAAATTCGGCACCGTTAAAGTATCGTCAGCCAGGGCCTGACTAAGGCAAGGGCATACGGGGAAGTTGCCCTGGGCCTCCGCTTTTGTGGGGGCCCCAAAATTGAATAAAAATTTTATTTTGCTTTTTTTTTCTTTAAGGAATGTTCTTCATTACTAAAATATTGAAGCAGAGGGGGTACAAAAGAATATTTTGTCCCGGGCCCCAACTAAGGTTGGGCGGGCCTTGTCGTCAGCTAAATCCTGTTTGGAGAGCCTCAGGCACATTATGATGAGATCAGATGAAACCTGCTCAGTAGAACAGGTTGTACAAATTTCAAAGCTCTTGGATCCTTCGGAAAACTTCATTGATTTAAGGTGACCACTTAGAAATTGGACAAGAATAGTTTGTTCCTACGTACAGAACAAGAGCCAGGGTGCCTACAGGACGTGAACACTGATGAAATTGGTGCTCTTAGGGAGGAATTTAAGTAGTCTTATTCTTGTGTTTTATTTTTGAGTAAATCTCCAAAAAGGTGAGAAGTGCTGGCTGCACAGAGGCCTCGTCAGCACCAACCTTGGCCAAAGCTCCCGTAATTTCATCTCCCTAAATATCGAAATGGGAAGGAATCCAGATTTAATTAATAGTTGGTCTCAACCTTCCACAGAATATTTCACGCTAAGCGGCTTCAAGTTCCATTCGTATAAGAAACTGCCAATGTTGTGGAATACATAGTGCAACACTTAGTTTACTTTCTTGTATTATTACTATCCACTTTTGGCGAACAGCTGATGCACTAGAGTTAATGTTGCTAAGTTTATGCTATAGTTTATGTAACTTTTTCATAATGGCTTCTTTAAAATTATCTTTAAGCTAAAAATTTTGATTGATATGAAATCCTTACTATTTTAGATTCCTTATGCCACTATTTTCATTTTACTTTGCATTTTCTTTACTTTCTGACGGGTCTTCTTAAATTCCTAAAAAAATGTATATATTTTCCGCTATAATAAAATTATAATCTAATTTTTAATCTAACCCTTTACCGCATATGGGCCTATGTATGGTATTGCAGTTTTGATTCAATTTTATTACCAAATTAAGTATTATAAAACAATTCAAACTGTTTTAATCCATCAAATATATATTTAGCAATAATAAAGATTTAAAAAATGATTTTTTGACATTTCGAAGTAACCTTATTTTTGTGCAAGTGGGTGAAAAAGCAGAAATGAAGTGCTAGGGATTCACTTTCAAAAAACGATAACAGAGTAAAACGTAAGTACTTCTCGACAAAAAAAAATATTTTCACGGAGTCTATATACTCGTCTTTCTCGACGGATAATAATTTTCCGACTTTCAACTGCAAAAAAAATCAAGAAAACCGTGCGAGACAGCCACGTATTGGAATACAATGGGTAGTACACGCGTATCCATGCGCAATACAGAGAAAAAAATAAAAGAATTTGGAATTAAACTTTAATTCTTTGAAAATATGGAAAAAACATGAAAAGATGATTTAGGGCAACAATTTGGTTACATGTAAACGATAAAAAAAGGCTCTGAATAGACATGATGCATGAGTTTTAATAGGGCGTGTGATCTCCTGTTTGCCATGGATGCGATGAGGTTATCGATCAGACTTTGGGGGATACTGTTCCATTCCTCAAGAAGTGCAATCTCCAAGTCTGGGACAGTCACAGACGACCTTGGCCGCGCATCAATGCGTCGTCCGAGCATGTCCCAAACATGCTCGATTGGATTCAGGTCAGGAGAGCACGCTGGCCATTCCATACGCTGTATTGTTTCCGCTTCAAGCATGTTCTCCACCAGACGCGCTCTATGCGATCGAGCATTATCATCCTGGAAAATAAAGGAATCGCCAATGGCTCCAGCGTTAGGGATGACATGAGATCGCAGTATCTCGTCTGCATACCTGCGGCCCGTCAAAGTGCCATTCCGAATGATATGAAGGTTCATACGTCCGCCTATGCGGATTCCACCCAATACCATCCAACCAGCTCGTCTGTATTGTGACCTTTCACGAACGAATAAGAGATTATTTCGAGTGCCCCTTTCCCGCCGTACCAGAACACGTCGAATGTCACACTCCAGACTGAATCGGGACTCGTCTGTAAACAGCACTTGGCTCCAATAATGTTGGAGCCAATCTCGGTGTTCAGCAGCCCATCTTCTTCGGGCCGCACGGTGGCGTGGGGTCAAGGGAATGCAGACAATTGGCCTACATGCATAGAGCCCTACCCCAAGAAGCCTATTACTTACTGTTTGCTGAACACCCTTCGTACTGTTGCCAAGAACCACTGTCTTTGCAGCTGAGTAGCATTCTCTGTTCTGTTTCGACGGGCTGTTATCCGCATATACCGGTCATCAGTTGCTGTAGTGGTGCGTGCCCTGCTCGACGTCTAACATTTCCTGTTTCTTGAAATCGATTCCACAGCCTTGCAACAACACTTCTGGTGACTCCAACAGCGTCCGCGACACTCCGTTGTGTTTGACCTGATTCCAGTCGGCCTATGACACGCCATGCCATGGATCCCGGTAAATCACGTTGTTCAGACATTCTCATAAGCTTGTCTCAAAAACAGAAAGACTGTGCAATCAAATTTCACAGTTACGGCAATAAAACAGACGTTTCTGCAACATCCCGATTTCTGACCTTATCTCCTTTTTCTGGTTTTAGACGTCATGAACTCCTGGCAGGCTGTAATTTATGGATGATTCATTTTATGTTACTTATTGGTAGACATCTTTGCGTAATTCTGTTAAAATCATGTGCTCCCTTAATTGTTTTGAGCAGTGTATATATATATATATATAAAACTTTTTCATTATTATTATTTTTCTATTAATAATTCTTATTGATAATTAAATAAAGCTATTTCCACCATGAAACAATTTTTTTCAACGCTTTAATAATCCATGCAGTAAAGGGCTAAGACAATATATATATATATATACTTTTATTAATTTTAATAATATTTTAAATAAAAATTAGGATTCCATCTAGAATTAAGTAAATATATATCTTTTTCCCCTGAAATTTACTTTAAAACAACGATTTGTGTAAAGAACAGAATAGTAATTCGGCTTATAAAATAAAAACATCTGAAAGTTTAAAAGTGATCCTCATCAAAAGCATTGATTCTCTTCCGAAATTCTTGTGTTCTTTATTATTATCATTCATAATACGTGTACATCCATTCGGAATTCTTACGATTTTTATAATAAAATATACTTAAAAAATTTTTGAAAATTTATTGAATATAAAAAAAAATGTACGACAAAAAATTGTTATTAAGAAGATTTTTTTAATGTTAAATTGTAATAATTATTTATTTATCTCTACTAATTATAATTGTTATTTATATGTGTTTTTTTAATAATTTAATATATGTTTAGTTAACGACACGTATAAAAATGAAATTACAATAGGGAGAAATTTCGAAGTTAGACGATTCGGATATTTACATTTAACTTAGCTCTACGATGCAATGGGAATCGCTTCATTGGAAATGTTCATATACACAATACACAGAGTAAGACAATTCAATAAAAATTGTAGATGTGTGTCAAATTGGGGAATTCATCGATGTAAAGGAAGACGTCCGAAATACATGATAGCTTTCTTGATGCCTCATATTTATTTGCAACATAAAATAAGTAGTATAAATGATTTAAGTCAATTCCTACTTAGGTCAACAAAGAAAATTTATATTTTAATTACTTTTTATTAAATAATAGCAATTAATATAAATAATTGATCAAAAAATTATGTCTGGCCAAAACAAAATCGAGTTCGTATTCATTGAAAATAAATCGGAACAGACACAGAACACACTTAATGGCGTTGAAAATTCAACGCCAATTGAGGCAACGAAAATGTGTGAATTTTCTACGCCAATGGAGGTAACGCAATACAAATTTTTAAAAATTAATTTTCCTTATTTTGTATTATTTTAATTCGAATGTACTTCAGAATGAATCCGAAAATTCGATTAGTTAACAACGTTTAATTTTAAATGCATCAAACTTTAAGAAAATAATAAGAATAGTTTGAAATAATTTTTTTCTGTGTTATGATTGGGAACTAAAATTCAGAAATTTGAAAATTATTTCAGATTTATGTACTTTTCAATAATAATCCGGATTATTTTATTATTTCAAAATTTCGGGATTATATCATAAGTATAAAACATCATACTCTCATCACAGGAAATTTTCATGTAATAACTGAGGCCACTGATGGTGTAAAGTATCATGTTTCTAACCTATTAATGATGCTCTACAATTGATTAAAAAAATTTGAAAGTAGATAAATCGCATAGATCAGAAAAAACAAGAATAATTTGTAACTTGCTATTCTTATTTCTACATGAATTTTGCATTAATATAAAAAATTTCAGCACGTTAGAAAAGAGTCATTTTTTAACAATAATTTCGATTCTTCAATAGTTTTTAAGTAAGAAGTCAATATGAATAATCTATTCGAAATTTTCATACATATTCTGTAATAAAAGATGCATCTTCCCGTCCCTTTTCCGCTCAAAATTATGGACTTGGTGGAGGTTCTAGTATGGTCTTAACTTTAAAAGTGCTCCGATTTTTATTTTCCGAATACTGCACATAAGCGTTGCAAGCTTTATAGTGTAATAAAAGAAATTGAATATGCAATATAGAATTTCGTTTTTTCAAAAGGATTAAATCAAAATTTGAAACGCGAGTCTAATTATAATGGCAAGATTACAAACCAAATTTCATTTATTTTAGTTATGTGTTTCATAACTAAATAAAAACCGCATTTATATGCATGAAAAAGATAACATAATAAAATTTAAAATGAAACCATAAATCGTAAATTTCAAGTTACTATGTGAGAACATTATTATTTTAAGCCATTATTAATCTTAATTCAAATTATTAACAATTTTTAACCGGTTTGAAACAATCACGTGACTTCGCTATCGGTCTCTAATCCTCTCTCTCTCTCTCTCTCTCTCTCTCTCTCTCCCTCTCCCTCTCTC
>JAOUZG010009324.1:4677768-4719331 GCA_026289955.1 Argiope argentata
TATAATTTTTGTAAACTTTCATTTTCAGTTTTTCGAGCTGGCAAACACAGTTTTGTTCGACTGGTTTTGAGATGAAATAACAGCTATAATGCCATAATTCTACGTCAGCCTTTTGAAAACGCATCTGTTGTCAAAGAAGCATACGCAATAATAAAGAAATACTAGTAAAAACATGTTAATCTTTTAAAAAGCATCTGCTATCAAAGAAGTATACGTAATAATAAAGCAATACTAATAAAAGCAGGTTAAAAAAAATTCCTGTAAATTTCAGAAAAATCAAAACTTCCAAACCAAAACAACACCATGTTCTCGTATGATAATATAAGTTCAAAATTTGGGAAAAATCTGCGCTTCATATGCTAAACTTGCTTGCCGAATTTCCGTCAACTGGGGGGCTCTTGCTTTTTTGAATTGTGTCTTTTACATGCTAAAAGTACAACCAGACAGATAAGCAATCCTTTGTTAGATTCAGCTCAAAATTTGATACAGTTCTACGCTTCAGATGCTGAAACTTTGTTGAAAATTGTATTCATTTAACTCTTAACATTTTGTAGCGTTATGTTTACTTGTACTCAAACAAACAAAATGATGAAGTCCCTGTAAATTTATTTCATTCAAAACTTGTTAGAAATCTAAAGAAAAAAAAAAGAAAGAAACCTATAATTTGTATAGTAATATCAATTGTCCACAAATCTAAAATTTGTGCATTTCTATCAAAATTGTATAGAAATCTGTAAATTCGATAAAAAAACGGCATATAAAATTTCATCTATCTTGCTAAAAGTGTATTTCATTTGTAATGTTCAGAGCCAGATATAATTCTAAAAATATGTTTTTTGAACTCAGAGAATTCTGAAACGTCAACATTATTTAAAATTTCGGGTTCAAATCTTTTGAAAATTATTATATTTTCTTTCTTTATACGAAAAAGTAAGATAAAATACATAGTACAAAATTATTAGACGTAATTGCCAGAAAGGTCTTTCATGGGATTTTATTAATAATATTTAATTAATTTTTGTTTATGTTTACCAAAATTCGAAAGTAAACTTTAGAGTATCTATATTAAATAATTTCGAATAAAAATATATATAATTTCAAGTTTACATAGACTGCATAGCTAACATCTAATTTAAATTTAGAACATTAATTTGCATTATAAATTCTCGAAGTATAAAGAAAACCCAAATTGTAATAAAAATCAGTGACATAATAGTGATATCAATTAAAATTACAATATTTAAAATAATCCATCTTGTAATTTCCATTCCACTTATACGATACTTAATTGTAGCTTGTAAAGAGAAAATTTGGAAAATTCGAGAAAGTTGCTAACATATGATTCTAATATAAATATTGAAATGGAATAACACACAGAGAAAAATATCCTTCTCTGTGGGAATAACATTTTGCAAAAATAAAGAAAATGTTGCCAAGAAAATTCCTTGAAATCAAAACATTTAAGCTCCTGCTATTTTCTAGCTTAAAAAAATGACGTCATCATTTGCGAAAAATAGAATCGTCTGCAAGTTGCAAGACGAAACAGAATCTGAATTCTTATGAGAATACATGTGAATGAATTTTTTTGTAATCTTTTTGTAAATGGTAATTATAAGGTTACTTTTTACTTTACCTATTTAAAAAAATTTTCTTTGTTTAATAGTTTATTTTTTGTATTTTATGCGCAATAGAGTGTATTTTGTACTTTATAATTTTTTAATGCTTCATTGAATTATTATGTAATTTTTACTTGTGGCAACACATTTTTATTCTAAAGACAATTTAAATAAAAGTTTTCCAGTTCTTGATTTTGCTTATCTCGTTACTAAAAGTGAATTATATTTTAAACTTCATATCATGGCTAGATATTTTTTACTTAATTTCATTTTATATATAAAAGATAAATAAAAAAAATTCGTATCATTATATTCTACAACATTTATCAAGCTGGAATCTGGAATTTCTATAAAGTAAGCCAATTTTTCCCTGATCGACAAATCTCTTCTTAATTTCTAGAAAATATAAATTTTATTGATTATTCTCTTTTATTAATATTTATTGAATATTTATTACTTTTAGTATCATTATTATTAAACTATTTTCTCCATAAATTAAACAGAGATACCTACATCCGTTTTGTATATATTCATCATAATGTTCGAAAAATTCTTGCAAATGTTTTAAATATTAGGTACTTTCCATTAGCTGGGCAGCTTCGAAAAATCGCCAAATAATGTAGAATTCCACCAAATTTCCTTGGCAGTGGGTGTTTCGCTGCCGTTAGGCAAACGGAAAAGTACCAAATACTATTTATTGCAATTGGAATGGGTTTAGAATGAACTTTTTTTTCAATAATCAGCTTCCAGTCGAGTGTATATATAAGTATCAATTTTGAATACACAAAAATGTTGACCTGATCAAACATTCTAGTAAACAAATCACAGCTGTTGAAAGAAATAATCTAATTGCTCTAAAATTATCGACCAAAAATCCTGCAAGGAGGTCAAAAAGCTTGATTTTATGTATTAAACTAGCTGCCTTCGGCAACCAATTTTTTAATAGAATTCTCACTCTCAAATTATTAGAAAAGAAATAATAATTATTCAAAATGTCAGCCATGCTGCATGATGAAATTGAAAAATATGTGTAAGTTAATTGTTAAGGAATTATGTTTTCTATACTAGTACTAGAAATAAAACATTTTAAAATTAAGCTAACAAATTACTAAACAGTTAACAGATCCATCACAATCAAATTAAAAAGAAAAAAAAGATTAAAATGAAATTTGCTATGAATATTTCAATGTATCATGTCAGAACGTCATTTCTTAAACGGCCAAGCACCGCGTACTCATGCAAGTTAAATTACATTTTTATTCATTTTAATTGTTTCATCGAATGAGTCGCTTTAGTATTGCAAACGATCCAAAAACTTTGTCTCGCACTTATTATTTAAAAAATATATTTCCTACTTATTTCATTTCATATGATCACATTCTTAAAATTAGGTATTTTTACGTTTTATTTGATGTAGTCATTAACTTATTTTTTTTAATCAGAGCTTTTATAAATGCGAAGGTCACACGTTATTAAATGCTGATTTTTTTTTATATGCTCGTACTAATAATAAAATTTCAATTTTTCGCTTACGGATTTTTTTATATTTCGCCAATTGGTTTTTGTTGACGCTATAAATCTCATTTCCAAAATAATATGTTCGAAAATGATAATAAAAAAGTAGATACTTTTCCGTTAGTCGCCAACGAAATTTTGCGGAATTCTACATTGTTTGTCAATTTTTCGCTGGAGCCTGGCTAACGGAAAAGTGTCAAAAAGTGAAAAAAATAATTTTAAAAATGTGTAAAACATAGCTATTAAATGAATGAATAATTGATATGTTGCTTTGATAAAATGAATGAATAAACTTACCATAAATATTACTGAATTTGCGGAAATATCAAAATATACAGATAAAATAAATATATTTTTAAAAAAGTTAACTGCTTAAAATTTTTGAAATAATAAATTTAAGTAGGAAAGAGAGTTTCTCCTCAGATTTTCTTAGTAAAAAAACATCTAAACGAAACTTTCTAATAATTGGGAAATAAAATTAAAATTAGGATATTTGAAAAGCAAGCTCCTACATATTTCTGTTCTCACATTATAAGTACGAAAAAGAAAAGAATCGAGTGCAAAATTGAAGAACATTTTGATTATTACATTATAAAAATTGTGCATATAAAATAAGGATAAGAAAATTCTGTATAAAACGAAAAACTTAAAAAATAATAAATTATTTCATTGAATGGTATTAGAAATATTTTTCTGAACTCAAACTTCGGTAATTGAAAATTTACTTTAGATGTAATATTTTCAAGACAATAAATGTTGTTAATAATGTTTTTCAGAATGAGAAAGGGTGATATAATTAGGATATTGATAATTGGAAGAACGAAAAAATGTTGTGCCAAAATATTTTTAAAAAAAGATTTAAAAAATTAACTTTTAAAAAAACTTTTACTTTAAAAAAAGATTTTAACTTTAAAAACAAGATTTAAAAAAATCTTTAAAATTATGTAGAAGTTGCGTGACAAGTAAGTAACTGAGATCACTAAAAATTATTTTCTCAATTTTAAAATTGAGTTAAATGATTTTTGTGAGAATACTTTTAGAAAATGCAGCAAAAAACTGCTAAATTTGCTTACATGTTAATTTTTATTAATTTGAAAAGTTGACAATAATTTTGAAGTCCTATCTTTCCAAATTTTATAAAGACGGGACAAAAACTGTAGATTTATGTAATGAAGTGCATATACAGGCACTCTTTTGTACAAATATGGATGTGTATCAAAAAGTTAATGCATAATAAACCATCCATATTTTATGTAGTGAAACTTTTTATTGATTAACGATGGACGCAGTGGTCGATTTCTAATAACTTATTTTTTAAATGATAATATCCGCACAGACGGACAAACCCGATAATTTTAACGTCTAAAACAATGCGCTAATCTAAATTTTAAGCCAACTTAAGTCAAAAAAATCCTCTTGGGTATATTCCTCAGCAAAGAATAGAAACATAAAATAAACATCTGACAACATTTCAAGATAGATAAAAGCATTCAATAATGAGACGTATGCAGATAGTATGCGTATACATGACAATTTCTGTGTCAGAATATAATATCTTATCTGGAGCTTATGACCTAATGACCCTTTTTCTTTTGAAAAGAGTGTCAAATTACAGTTATCATACTTTATCCACAAAAATAGTATAAGATAAGCTTTCAATGATAAAGAAACAAAATGGGACTTTGATGTTGTGTGTAATGTCAGATCTTTTCATACGTTTTAGATACAGCTAGTATTAGAATGTAATTTTTGTTATTTAACATATTGTATTTGAAAGATAAATAGATGAGTGCAAAATTTAACTTTGAATTTGTTTATTTATAGAAAATATAGAATAAGCATTGTTTACAATGTAAATCTATCTGAAATTTTCTCGTTTTCTTAATCCACGTAAAACGATACCTATAGAAAGAAATTCATTTGTCTAATGACACTCGAAATTCGGGAAAAGTAGGCATTTCTTGTATTAAAACATGAAAAAAAATGGATAACTTAAGTTTTAGATAAAAAATAATTTATTTTCCATGAATTTTTTAATGAACGAAAGATAGTAATGAACTAAATTTTTTTGCAGTGTCTGCCATTTTCGCATCTTTTTGAAATGGACATATTTTTATCCTCCTTCAATAGATAAAGATTATTATCTTATCAATAGTACATAAACTCATGTCAAACTTTAAGCCATATTAATAGCATAAGCTGAGAATATAGAAGGATGTTGTCTGATCTCCAGCAGATAATCTTTTATGTCAATTTCAGCTATAAGTGCAAAAATCAATGAACGGTAATTTACCAAATCAAAGCATAAAACCCTTCTAAAAGCTTGACTAGGGAATTTTTTTAAATGGCAAAAAAAATGTATATAATCCCTGACTATCACATAAAAGTAACCTCTTTACATGCGATTTAAAAAAATGCATCAATTCATGAAAAAAAATTTGTGATGAGATAAGGTTTATCATTATCAAAATAATAATTAAAAAATGATCAAAAAATTTATAAAACACCTGGTGATTTCCAACCACCGAAAGCTTTTTCCAATTCAAC
The DNA here is from genome assembly GCA_026289955.1 of Argiope argentata. NCBI lineage: Eukaryota > Metazoa > Arthropoda > Arachnida > Araneae > Araneidae > Argiope > Argiope argentata. Next base: position 4,683,447 of record JAOUZG010009324.1, read on the forward strand.
TGCACAAGCTATAGTAAGAGCATCATTATTTGCACAACTGGCGATTTGGATGCCATATGGCAAACCCTTTTTAGTGAAGCCCATTGGACAATGTGTGGCTGGCAAACCTAAGATACTAAGTATTCCCGTATAACAAACAATGGGAATAAGTAGGGTGGATTCGGAATGGTAAGGAGTAATGACAGGGGAGGTAGGCATCAGAAGTACGGTGTTTTCATCAAGAAGTTTATTGAATTCAGTGTTCCAGTCTTCTAACATTTTTTCATAATAAGACATTTTGTTCTTCATATACCACTCAGAAATGAATGGAAAATTAAGTATGGCAAGATTCGTGAAATTCAGAACAGACTTTCCTATGAAGCTCTTCAGGAAGTCTGTCTTCTCATTGAAGTCCGAACGTTCGCCGCATAGTAATGTCTCTTTTGTGTCCTTCACACATCGGTGCAGCGTACTCATTATGCATCTCATAGTGTCGTACAACAAAGGTATCTTCACCTCCTCAGCTTGTATGTTGTAACGATTTTCAAAGTGAGACACAGCCTAAAAAGAAAAACAAAACCCATTTATTTTCAATATAATAGTAATAATTATAAAGAATAGCTAGTAGATGCTTTCGTTAGCTTTTTGCCTGTATCCCTTTAATCTTTGCCCTATAGAGATCATTTATAAGAATACGTTAGTATTAATTTTTAATTTTGTAACCATGTAATACGTTCATAACCAGGTGAAATGGTCAATCTTCTTGCAATTTCCATCCTTCAACTTACAAATTTCGGGTCCATAAGGAAGGCCGTTAATTCTGAACTCAACGATTATACAGATTTTTATCTTCACGGTCTTAGTAAGAGTTAGTGTACTTCAGGTTGCTTCAATATGTTTTAATAATAAAATTCATTTAAAAAGTTGCAATTTTTTCTGAATGTAACAAAAGTATTTTTATTCAATATTCACCATTAGTGCATGCTTTATTATCCTTGAAAGGAGCACTAGAAATTTGCATTTTATAGAATAACCAAAATAATAACTATGTAATCTTTTATAGCATCTACCGATAAAAAAACTCTATGAAAATAGAATTTGATTTTTGAACTCTTGTTTAGATCCTTTTAGTAATTTTGAAACAAAATAAAACAAAAATACCTGGATAGATTCAAATAAGGCTGCAAAATAATATACCGAAATAAAAATATATTAATATGGAAGGCATATATCAAGGAAAGAGAAAATAAATACTGAAGTGCTGAGAAATCTTGTCAAATGACTAATTGGGATCAATATACCGGGTGTCCAAAAAGTTCCCGTACTCTAATTTTAAAAAAATCATTGTCCATGATTTTTTTTCAAGTATATTAAATTTTACCATACGAGTAATGAAACCATGGACATGCTTGAAGCTTTTTTCGGCGATCGACTTATCTCAAAAAATCTTTGGCCACCTCGATCTCCTGATCTGAACTTCCCGGGCTTTTTTCTGTGGGGATATTTAAAGGACAAAGTTTATGCAGGGGATCCTCAAACAATAGAGGATTTGAAAATCGCAATTACCCAAAGGATACAAGAAATCACTCCTAGCATGTTAAAACGCAGTTAGAAAAACATGCGCAAACGAGTTCAGCTTTGTCTCCAAGAATGTGGGGGACATTTTGAACATTTATTATAAATGCAAGTTCAGTATTTTTCCTTAGTTATGTTAAAAGTGCTTTTTATCATTGGCATAAAAATAATTCTTTTTAAACCAGTTGTTTTTGTATAATAAATTCACAAATCATCATTACGGGAACTTTTTGGACACCCTGTATATTGAAATAATTCAACTATTGATTGGATTATGTTTCTTAAATTATAAAAACATAATCCAATAAAAAATGTAGTTATATTTGTACGTTGCTCTGTCGTTATTTATTGTAATTTCTCATATGTATAATTACTTAGGTATAATGATTAAGTATTGAATTTCATCTTTTTCTATATGCATATAGTAATTCTGTGCTTTTCTCGTTTTATTTTGATAAAGCACACAGTTTTTTATAATTCACTGAAATAAGTATTAACAGATGCTTACTCCAGAACCCTTTTAAAGATTTAATCAATAAAATAAATCTCTAGAATTTTACCTATAATGTTGCTTTTCGTGTTAGCTTTAGGAGATGACTTTATCTATACTTAAAACTATTCCGTGAATTTATCTTCTTTCTTTCATTTGTACTCAATCTGAACTTATTGTTGATTAATCGCGCAAAAAATTTAAAGAGTTGTCCAAAAGTCTATTTGTGAAAATAAGTCTAAACGAAGGACAAATGGTAAACAAGAGATATTTTTTTGAATCATTTAATTAATGAAAAAAGTATTCTCTAAATTTGAAATAGTAAACTTAACTTACTTTTTTCAGAGCATTCGCAATGTTTTTATGTACTGGTGGCACAACTGGACTTCGTATTTCTTTCAAATAAAGTATTTTTATTTTTCTAAAATCCACCTGCGAATAAAACCGCATAGATGTTCAATTAGGAAAATGTATACAAAAGAAAAATTTTACAGCAAATATTTTTATTTTTAACATTTATTTTGATTGTGAGGCCTGTTTTGAGTAATTGATTCAATGCAGCATTTTAATCATAAATCTGGCATAAGTTAAAATCCATAAAATTTTCTGAAACAGTCTGTTTATTTTTTTAAATAATTTCTCTTTAATAGAATATTCATTTTCAAAACCGTTATAATTATATGTACACTTTTATCTATTCAGAATTGTTGTATGATTTATTTATATTGCAATTTTAAGACACATTTGCCACTTAGATACTATAAATTCAAAACTTTCATGACTAGTGCCGATGATAAAAAATATTTTGCATATTATTAGAAACTAGCAAATTTCTTAGATGAGTAAATTAATAAAATTTAGATCACATGGTAAAACTTAGTGTTCCTTATTTCGTTTCAAGGATACTTTCTGTAATTTTAATGCTTTTCAGAGTATATTTACTTTTGTTTAAATTTATCGTAATAAGAAAATCAATCAAATAAAATTACCTACACTCTGGCTATACAAGACAAAAGATAGGACTTTGGTAATGTCAACAATGCTTACAATAACGATTATAATTGTATAATATTATAACATCTGCTTGGAAGCATGTATTATAACTTTCAGTCGCTTTTTTCTTTTAATCTAGAGATTATAATGTAAATAATTTGCATATCAGTTAAATATTTACTCTATAATCCCTTAAATAGGAACAAGGAAAAGAATATATTTTGATAAGTGCGAGTTGATTTCCTGGAAATTTTCTTGAATAAATGCATTAGTGTATTGTGAACCAATTACCATTGCCGTACAATATTTGCAGAAAAGTCTATTATTGTGAGATCTTTGGCGATTAATCGCTAGACTGCAGTTAAAACATAAGTGCTAGAAAATTGAATGGACAATTTGTACTATTTTTTTAATGATTGAAGACAAAATCGCACGTATAATTACAAAAGTAATCTCAAAATTACAGAATAAATTTCATGTATTAAAGTCATTACGTTTCAAAGTTCTCTCTCTTACATACTTGTGAAAGTACTAACGAATACACGATCAACTCCTTGCCGGATTTAGCTCTAAATTTGATTTACATCTTTACTTTAGTTATTAAATATGTCAACTAAGTTTTATTTACATAGTTCTTTTCGTTTATATTTACGATTTTAACTTAAATTCGTGCAGCCGGATAGAAAGACCTCCTTTGAATGATTTAATTTAAAGCTTGATAAAAATTTAGTGTAAAGACCATACATCGTGTTTCATTTTTCCTAACTCAAAACGTTTTTTCCTAACTCAAACGTTATGCTCACGGACTGACTGATAGACATTGCACCAACAATGTTTTTTTTCGGAAATTGATATAGAGAAATTCTTCAATTTCTCTATATCAATTTTTTGGTGATTAATTATTTTTCTTTTTGTACACTTCGTAAAACAACAATGAAAATGATTTTTCTCTGCACAGTTTCTTTGAAAATAATATTCACGTATGGAGTCTTAAAAAATTAGGACAAAAACTGTTGATCAAAAACTTCAATCATTGTAATTTTAATAAAAGAAAATGCTTGTGGTTTCCTTACTTGTTTATGAAAATTCAATTTCATTCCTTTCTGTGACAGGATCCTCATACTGATTATGAGATCTTCGGCATACCTACACATAGGTCCGGTCGAAACAATCTTATAAATGCCGGGCATAGGAAGCTTCGGTGGCTTAACGGGACTTTCAGGGGGAAAGCAACCTTCATTTGGCACCAAATCTGAGTAGCAGAATAAGCATGTTGAATAAATATTGCATTCATGAAAACGTAACTTATTTCTTTATTTTATTATTATTTCTTATTTTAAAAGGTTATGGACTGATATAGCTTTCTAGAAGATATAAATAAATGAATAATTTATGACACCAAAATCACTAGACTAAAGCATATGTGTATTTAATCAAAAATCATCTGAACATCATTTTATAAAATCTTGGGGTGTGTTTTTTTCTTACTGTAAACTATGAAATGAGTAACAAAATTGAAGTTGTATTTAATTTTAAAATTCGTCCCACGTTTTAAGGGATTGGCGTATCACATTTGAAATATTTCATTGGAATATGAATCAAGTCCATTAATTTAAAAAGCAGTTAGCATAATAAAAGTACTCGACGACTATTTGTATGACTTTTGCGATAAATAAAAAAAAATACAAGTCGTCTCAAACTTGGCGATGGATACTGGCAATCTTAGCAAAATCATTTAAAAAGTCTACCTGTAAATTCGTAAAAGGAACCATTTTGATATTTTAAGTACATTGAAACTAGATGTTCATGATACAATTTTAAAACCTTTAAAAATCCAAATACTTATTCATTTTATCATAATAAATAATCCATTCTACTTCGCAGCTTTTCCTCTGATTTATATAAAATTAACTCAGATCTTATCAAGCAAATCGTTACTCATTATCAATTTCTGCTAAAAAAAAACTTTAAAAATTCAGTATCTACTCGAAAATATTCAATATTAGGTTAAATTTATTTTAAATAAAAAAAATTATGTTTATTAACGTTTTTTTTCTGATCACTGTTTATTTTCAGAAAAGAATCTTTGAGAAGGAGACTGAGTTTCTAAAAAGTGAGCAGGAATTCTGAAAAGTTCGGGCTAGATTGATGAAATTCGGTGTTTAACATACTTTTTAATGGAATTTGGACATAAAAGTTAGTTTCGTTGTTAGAATTTTTGAAATTAATGAATCATTCCATTTAATAGTTATTATAATTCTATTTTAAAATCATTATTATTAATAATAATATAATTATATTTATATATTAATATAATTATTATTAATTATCATTATTATTCTATTTATTAATTATTCTATTTAATAATTATTATTATTTTGGAAATTATAAAGGATATTAGTTCCTTATAAATGTTAATTAGTTCCTTACCTTTTATCAAACTAGCGTATTAATTCTTGATATTCCAATCTAGAGGAGGAGGAGAAGATCTCTGTACAAATTTTGTGGTTTCCGATATTAAAAAGGAATATTTTTGTAAAGTTATATAATTGCCCCGCTACAAAATGATATGACCATAAAACTGCCCTTTATTAATTGAAGTGGCTGTAACGTTATGTGATGATTACAAAACAGTTTTAAAGTCTTGCAAAATTCTAACAATTTCATCTTTATTTACTCATATTTATGTTTCCATTTTAAACTGCAAACAAACATATTATACTGAAAAATAATAATAACCCTTTAACAGTACTTCGTGCATTTGATATTCTTGTCAACTGGTAATATTAACACAAGCATCATTAATTAATCTGATTTAAAGCTCTATTGTCGTAAATTGAACTGTGGTAAATTGAATAAAGTTTATCGTATCGTATCGTATCGTATTGTATCCTATCTGGTCTTCTTAACAGAACGTTAAGTATTAATTTCACAACGTGTATTGTTTTTTCTATTTTGAATGACCTTCAATAAAACGGATTGTTCTCAGAGTATGATATTAGACAAATTTGTTTATAAATTTTTTGAATACCAAAATTATTGATTATAGTTGAAAAAGAGTATAAATATAAAAAGGAAAAGATATGATTCCTTTAAAAAAATTAATGCACGATTAATAAAAGATGGGAATGCGACATCTTATCCTTGTTAAATACCAAACACTGATTGGTGTAGAATTCAATGGTTACTGAACTAATTTCCAAAAATTTAAAAATAATAACGGTATAAATCATCGTCCTTCGTTTTATTCCTTCTTTGCTTTTCTACAAAAGGTATAAATTTAATGCGACTGGGCTTCACTTGTACGCACAAGCATTAATTAAACCTTTTCCATACATTTAAACGGAACTGATCAATACTGCATTGAAGACCGCTGACAGCATGGAATTTGTCAATGGAAAATTTGGTGAGTTTATTGTTTTTTCTTACGTCATTCATGTTTCTTTTAAATATATGGCGTTTTGAAAATGAAAGAATCTTTTATAATAGTTTTATCATTGCAAAGCGTAAAAGATGTTAAGTAAACTGAATTTAAGCCTTAGAACGGACTTAATGCTCAGCATACCTCTTGTTGGTTTGTGGGAGAAAATTCCCGTGAAATGTGCTGGAATTCTGACACTACCCAGGCTATCAGTGCCAAATCCGAGCACGGAACCACCAGCAGCAACCAAAGCAGCTTCACCACCTAGAGTTTAAAAATATATTTGATTGATCTATTTCAAGCACAATTTTATTTTATTGAAAGGCTGTATGTTAGAAATTTTCAATAAACGCCAACATTGTCTATTGAGATTGATCGTAGAAAAAACAAAAGATGGTTTTAGAGTCTGTCTTATCTTCCACATTATTATGCATTTATTACAATCATCAAGCTTTCTCTTGCAGAATATCTGGAGTTTCAAATAAAGCATATTCCACATTTTTAATCTATGTTAATTATATTATTATTATTATAACAGGATTTCCTTATTCGGATTTTTAAACTTCTCCAACATTGTACAATTTTTCAAAAAAATACGGAATGTTTATTGTCCTTTAAATTTTTTATTAACTTTTTAATTTAAAAAATAACCGATTTTTGTTTCTGCTCATAAAAAAATATACGCTTGTTTTAAAAAGTATCAGAAAAAAATTATTGCCAAAATTAAAAACAAATCAATTTTATTGATTCACATCGTTCAGTTTGATAACTCAATAAATTAGAAACTAAAAAAGATAAAATTGAAATTTTTCAACAAAATGTTAATTTTCACTCAAAGTGTTGAAATTTTATGAATAATACTTATAATAACTCGCAGCGCAAGCTTTAAATACTTAACTGTGGTGTAAAACTCATACATCGAATGATTATATTTTTCAAATATAAAATAAAACTAAGAAATACTCAGAGATATTAAACTCGGTAGAAAAATGGCTCAGAATCCATTATTTTTCAAATGAACTTTCTATTATATCAATGAAATTAGAGCATTCTAAAAATAGAAAAAAAAAACTATCCAATTAGACATTGCTTTTGTACCTTTCTATTTGATCTGAAAACCATATTGCCTCAATAACATATCAACTAATAGAAAACAATGGTTTTAAGCAAGAAAGAGCGATAATTTTTTTAAATAAAAGACAGGTTTTTTGCAGACAAAAATGAAAAAAGTCGATAAACCGAGATTTTATACTCAACGATTAACTGATAATTAACAAAACTTGCCTGAAGTACCGCCACTAGTTCTGTTGGTATTGTAAGGATTTCTGGTCCTCCCATACAATCTGTTCGAGGTTTCCACTTGTGTAGTTAATTCCGGAATATTTGTAGTAGTGATCAAAATGGCTCCTGCCGTTTTCATCAATGCAACTACAGGAGCATCTCTTACGGCGATTAAATTTTTAAAAAGTATGCACCCAGAAGTACACGGTAGACCTGGTGAAAAAAGAGATAACCAAGTTATCATTAAAACAAGTAATATGAAAAAAGTCAATTTCTACTGGGTCAAAGAAGAACATTTTTATTTTAGTTACTTTTTACTAAATAATGGCAATTATTAGAAATTATTTGTCATAAAAATTATTTATTTCAGCAAAAATTGAGCTCGAATTCCTCACCAACACGTGAAAAATACTGAAATCCTCACATTTTTACTGATTGAGTTTCTGTCTGTTGATTTCAATATTCATTACAAACTGCTAAAACATTAAATAAAGTTTTAAAAATAAAAGTTAATTTAATTAATGAATTGATATTTGAAAAAATTGTATTAGCACCGAGTGTCACCCACTACAAGTTTTTAAAAAGTTTATTATTGACGATGGAAAATTTTAGGGAGAGGGTGAACCAATAGTAGAAATTGAAAAATGAAAATTTGGAGGACAAATATATAGCAGCACTTTTAAGGCTGTAAGGTATTGGGATTGTCAATCGAAACATGTCAAACATTATTTGCAGCTAGTTCGGAATAACAGTTTTTCACATTTAAAATAAAGACCTATTAATATGAAAAGAAAGGTTTAGATAAAAACGCTATACGCATTTAAAAAACCTATGACATATAAGTTTTTGATATTTTAGTTAACGAATGGTAACATCATCCATGTACATGAGACATTCCACTTTATTAGAAACATAAAGTCAATTTAACTTGCTCTAGATTTTTAAGTATTGTCTATTTAACAAAATATGCAACCATTTTTTTAAAAACTAGAAATAAAAATTCTCTAAATGGTGTCTCGCCTTAAAATGTGTATATTATGAATAGTGGGGTGGAGTTAACAAAAGAAATCAAAGCATGGTGTTTTCCGTTATAAAATGCTCATTAAGGCGTAATAAAAAACAGATTATCTGTACAGGAAAAAACATAACTGATATTTAACGAATACAACTCGTATTTAAAATCGAATTATAAGTATTATTAGCTCAAAATCAATCTATAACAAACATGAACAAAAAAAGACTACTGTCGTTCTTCGAGTCTTAGTAATTCAAAAATTTATTTATAATTATTTGGGAGAATTAACTTTCTCAGTAAATAAATAAAATAATATGTTAAACATTAAAATAGAATATTTATGTTATTTATTGATATTTAAGACCCCCGGTTTATTTGGCAGATGTTAAACTACCCAATGCATCCTTTTACATAAGATGCCAAGATTTTACCAAGATTGCTGCTCTTTGGTTTCATTTATTAGCAATTACTGTCAGAGACTTCAGGTGGTGATGTCCACATGTACCTATCAAGTACAAATCAACAAGTACCATATTCACTACAATGCTAAATAAGTAAAAGCAAGTAATTAAACATCAGTCTAAGGGTTTCATGTATCCCTTCTCTGCTTCTTTCGGAGTAACTTAATTTTTGGATTAATAGAGCACTATCGGTTAGTCACACTATAATGTGAGATTTATAAATATTTGTCTAGCTAAAGTTGTTATTATTCTGTTGAGAGCTAAGTATAAAATTGTTTTTCTTTGCATTTTGTATAATTTCAATATACAAATAAATAAGGGCGGAAACTATCAGATCATAAAAATTTGTGTTTTACCGCAAAACAATATAACATAAGCAAGGAATAAATAGAAAGGGCAATAATATAACCAAATATTTCAAGTTAGAAATAAACATAATGTTTGCCGTGGGAAGTATAAATCAAGAACAAATTTTCAAATTAGAATTCTCATGAGGTTTTCGAATCTTTCTTATGTGAGAATAAGTTGCTGTTTCGGTTTGAGGTTTTTGAAGCCTCAAAATGAGATGGCAACAAATAGACGATTTATCGCTTTTGAGGCATTCATTTTTTACTTTTAGGATTATTACAAAAGAATGCAGAAGGTTGTCCCATTTGGCGATTTATCGCCAACTCTAAATTATTTATACATTATTTATTCTCTGAATTCCTGCAAATTAAGTCATTAAGTCATTAACCAGTTTAAACCGGATTGAAACAATCATAAGAATATCAGATTACGTAAGCGTTGATATTTAGAAAATGATGAGTTTGTTTATCTTAAAATAGGTCAAACCCCAAAACTTTTTTCGCCAGTTAGAAAAATTGAATATATATATATATATATATATATATATATAGAGAGAGAGAGAGAGAGAGAGAGAGAGAGAGAGAGAGAGAGACCGACCGAAGTTTGGAGAATGTCGACTTTCACCCGGTGAATGTCAATAAACACGTAGTCGCTTGGTGCATGTCCGAAATATTCGCTAAATACCCTTATTTCTGACTTACGCCGGTAAATGTCGACATGCACCGTGCACTAATGGTGAATGTCGAACATGTCCGATATTTATATTTTCTTTTCCGTTATTCAGTCATGATAAATTTTTCGCTTCTCTTTCTGAAAGGAAACACACTGTGCATTCAATTTAAACACAACTGTGCATTCAAAATGATGCTTATTTTGTAATCAATTAAAAATTCTTTTAAATTATTTTAATTTTTTAATTTTTAATTTAATTAATTTTAATTAAAATTAAAAATTCTTTTAATAATTTATTTTGAAATTAATAATTCTTTTAAATTATTTGATAATTCAAAAGAATAATCAAATAATTTATTTTGAATAGCATTTATATCAATATGTTTCCTCAATTAAATTGCTAATAAGTAAATTAAGTATGTAGATATCCTTGTAGTTTCAATCTAATTTTAATACAATATTATGAAATTTTTATCATAAAAATTTATTATAAAATAAGCATTATTTTGGATGCACTGTGTATTTTAAGTTCTTAATCATTTCTTTCAGAAGGAGAGGCGACATTTTTTTTCATAATTAAAATTTTTATATTAATTTTAAAATTCCAAGCAAAACAAAGGACGTGGCAGGAAACAGCCAGTCGCCTCTTCGTTGGCTTCTTCCTTTTCGACCTCCACCAGGGCATATCTGTGATTGTTGACATACACCGGTGAGGGTCCGAATGTACAAGAATGTAATGAAATATTCGATCTACCACCGACGTATCTGGTTTTTATTGATATTCAGAGGTGAATGTCATTCTTCAATTTCGGTCTTTCTCGTTATATATACACTCAGAGAGTGAGGGGGGGAAGAAGGTTTCTTGATTGTTTCAAACTGATTAATGTTTTAAATTAATTAAGACAGACAATGACTTAAAATAATCATAATAACTCACATGATAACTTGAAATTTGTGATCGTAGATTAAGATTTTTGTTTATATGCTTTAAGATCACCAATTTAATTATATTTAGGCTATGGAACAATACAAACTATAATTTATAATATATATTGTAATTCCTCAATCAGGCGGAGTACAGACTTGTCACTTACAAGTCGGTGTACCAGCAACATTTTAAATGGACCTTTTGTTTTAAGCTCCATTTTTTGTATCGTACTTGCCTTTCACCATGAACTGATGCTTGACTGAAAAAGGTACCCCTAACAGAGGCTTTTCTGTCAGCAGATAATCTTTCGTGTGATTCCCAGAAACAACCAATGAATCCACTTCTCGCGCTTCCTTTAAAGCATCTTCAAAACGGCGTTCTGCTGTTGCTTTGATGTGAGGCTCCAGTTCTTCAATTCTGTCTATGTATGCCCGGACAACTTCTTCGCTTTTGATCTGAAAATTGAAATATTTTCTTGAAATTACTTTCGGGAAATAAAAAAAAGTCTAAATGTTTTAAACAAGCCCACAAAATATGATTGAATATACACAAAGGTATTGAACCTTATACAAATCCACACCCAATCTGGCCTTTTGGCACTGAAATAGCGCGTCTTCCTCGTGTTCTGGGAGTCCCGGTTAGGGCATAATTGTTCTTCTGTGTGCTCTCTGTGAAATGTGTGACTGTGCCCCCCTGTACAAAGGGGCTGTTAAAGCGACTGTGATGAGTGAGTAGCTAAGTCGTACTCTTGGCCCTAGTTGGTGCTACTTGAAACAAGAGACGCATATTCTTCGGCTTAAAATCTGCTGATGTATCAGCCGAGCTTTTCCATGGCAAGTGCCATAAGTAACAACACAACAAATCAACACCCTTTGATGGATTCTAACAAAATTTGGTACACATGTTTTTGACACTTAGAAGGATTTACTAAAATATTAAAAAGGGCTCACGTCCCTCTAGAAGGGGGAAATAGAAGATTTAAAAAATTCTACGTTTTCCGTAACAACTTCTAAATTAAGCATTGGACAAAAAATTGTTTTAATTGTTGATTAAATAGTTAAAATAAATTTTATTTCCAAACTGCTCTGATTTTCATGATTTTTTAATTAGTTTAAGCATATTTTATAACAATATTGTTGTTGTTTTCGTGGAAGTATTAACTCTAATTTTATTTTATTCACTCGCTTTTGCCAACGTTGAAGTTATTTTCTTTTGGATATTTTTTTGTTGTTATATCTGTCAAACAGCTTTTTTAGTGGAGTTGACTTGAAATTATTACGTAATAGTCTTTAAATAGGCGTGAAAATTCAAAAAGCAGTCATTTAAAGTTCTTGCTATTGTTATAAAAGCTTGGTTTAATTTTGCAGAATATTTTAGCACTATAAAAATTTTGATGCGCCAGATAAGTATTCGTAAATCTTTTTTGGCATTCATTTATTGCATTATTCAAAAACAATTGAGCAAATAGATTCAAAATGTTTTTAACGTATGTTTACATGCGCTTTAGTATTCTCAACGCCCATATTGCTTTTACTTGCAGAATATTATTTACTTCTGCTTCATTTATAATAATTTCTGGAATTTTGTTTTTGTAGCGGTTTAAGCCTTGATATAAGCTAAAATTTAATTAATTAACTGTCATAAGTTAGAATTTTTTCTTTCTGTTTCTATGTTTCTCTTCCCTTTCTTTTAACAGATGTTACATCATAAATATCATCATCAAAATTTATTAAATATTTGGTTAAATTAATTTTAAAATAATATATAATTCTATCGTAATTATAGTCTTAAAATTATAGTTTCGATCCTTTAGATCTCAAAAAGGGGATTTCTTCAAAAGTTTTCCACAATTTTTCGCCACATACCTCGCGAAAACTTTCAACTCTGTCCTCGTATTCAGCATGCACTTTGTCTAAATATAAAGCAATATTGCGACTAGGAATCTAAATTTCCTTTATCCTTAAAATTCGGAATTTAATTTTGTGGAGCAAAGGAATATTAAATTACTCATTTACCTCAATTATATTACTAAAGGTAGGTAACTACATTAAAAAAGTCAATTTTTGTGAAATTATTAATTTTTTTATCTAATATTCTTAATGCTTGAAAAGATATCTTTATATCCCAATGATGTTGGGGGTTGTTTGGAAGCGCCTAGGCGCGAAGCCTTTAATCTTCCGCTCGACATAATTTGTGGGTGAATGCCTGAGAATGATTTCTTTATAAAATCGATAACATTTTGTTCCCTAAATCTTTTTTTAGGGGGGGGGGGGTAACAATGATTTTATATTTGCATTTACATGTGTTGTAACGATATTTCGCATTTTTAGATGCTATTTTCTTAAATTTTAATCTTTGGTAAAATTTTGTTACATCATAAATTAAAATCTAAGGCCTTTTTTTTTGTTCAAATTCAATGTAATAATTTTTTAATATGTTCTACAATTCTTGTCGTAGAGGATAAGTAATCCATTCTTTAGAAATATTTTATAGTTGTTTTAGCACTTCAAAATGTTAAATAAATTCGTGTCATTTATCAGTTGAGCCTCGATATTTAAAGAATGAAAATAAATGCAGTTTATTTTTTTAGTTCAAATGATAGATAATATATTTCTTAAGATATTTGCCAAATATTTAGCAAATCATTTTATAAACCTCTTACCTAGTAAATTTTTGCTTTATCTCTTTTTAGCTAAAAAAAATCCCTTTTATCCACTTTTTAAAAACACTTTTGCCCCTTAGCTGATATATCTTGATTTGATATATGTTCCCACAACTTTTTTTATGTCTATGTTGAAAAAAATAACTATTTTTAAATAAGGCTCTTTTATTACTCTTTTAAAATTCTTTTGCCCCTTAGCGGATATATCATGGTTCCATAGATAACTTTTAACTCGACTTTTTAGCGCATATATTGAAAAAATAACTGTTTTCAAACATAACTACTTTTAAACGCGTCCTAAATGAAAAAAAATTAAGCTTAGAACTATTAAAGCAGTTACCTTGCCCTCTCGAATCTCTCGGGCCAACTGAGTCGCAGATTTCAGTAACAACGGATTGGTCACCGGAGAAACGACTTTGCCATCGCCACCGTACTTCAACGACAGAACACAGCGCCACAGAAAACGGATACAACCGAGCAGAATTTGGAAAAACCAGTACCAGAACGTTTCTTTCATCTTCAATATTTGGCTGCAAAACAGTTGAACAATGAAATTGGCATAGATGAGTAAGAACATACGTCAAGATAAAATGAGAATTTTTTTTCAATTTTATCAAAATTGACTTTATTAGAACATTTTAAGAAAAAGAATAGTAAGGTTTTAAATATCTTTGGCTTTCAACAATTAAAAAGAGCAAGCTCTTAAGGAAACTTTTTCACGAAGATTTCCAATTTGCACCGTTACTCCCCAATAAATATATACTAACGGGCTATATATGTTACACCCCAAATTTCTTCGCATACACTCTAATATACAGTAGTTACGAAATATTAATTAACGTGAATTCGGCATTTTTATTGATTCTTATCATGTTAACCTATTCGACTATTTGGCGATTAATCCTTGGCATGCGGTTGATAGTATCCGAAAATCGAATTAGTGCTTAAGACAAGTTTTAGACAACCGACTGAAACTAAAATTTGATACAAAACAACACACTTAAAACACACTTGACGCAAAAACTCACTTAAAAAGCACTTGACACTGTGGTATACTGTAGTCACAATATACCACATCAGATTTTATATACTCAAGTCATTACTCTTATGAGTTATCAATTATGTATGTTTTTGAAATTAAAGATCGATAGACGGTCAATCATTTATTGGACTAGGTTTAAAACTTGATAGTTGTTTAGATGTTCGTTATGAGTGAAGAATTTCATCTACCTAGCTTTTTAAGTTTTGTAGTTGTCGTATGAAACTATATTTGAACATCCCAGGTCGGCAGACTTCATCTGAAGGTATTTTGTTCAAAATTAGATAAAAATCTACAAATTTGATATAAAGGCCCTGTATCGAATTTCATCCATCCACTTCAAAGTGTTTTTGAGTTATCTTTATCATAGACTGACGGACGGACAGATATTTTTCAAAAATGTGCTTTTTGACTCAAAGAGATCTAAAATGTGGAGATTTGATAAAATTTCTTATTTGATTTGTTTTACGATTACTTTATTTTTCTCTACTCTACGTGTAAGAGAAAGTAAAAAAAAATCAAGCACAGAAATACTCCAACCGAATAAATAAATAATCTGTAAATATATTTTTAAAAGTCAGGGAAAGGATTAAAAATTAACAAAAAGAAGAAATTGCGAGATATTGAAAATATCAATTTGGCACAAAATGGAATGTTTGTGATGAGATAATCAATATTTTATCTGGTGATTCTGAGAGAAAGTTATTGAAATCTATTCTTTACCAATATTTTTTATCATCGAGCTTGTTTCCAATAAGCATTAACCTAAATTAGATGATTGCTTATGGATTGAATCATCAATTGCTTTTAAAGTGAATTTCTGGTGTGTTTATATCATTATAACACAGACAATTTTTAAAACAAGATGTTTTTACTTCCTTATGTTCTTTTGTCAAAAAATGAGATATTCTTAATTTTAAAGTCCCATTTATAATAGTTTAAAATTATATTTTATCTTATATTAGATCAGTTAAATAAAATCTTAAGCACACTATAGATCAATATTCCAAAATATATTTTATTTTCTAATTTTGTTTGTTGTTATTATAAGAATAGATCAAACCTCTATTCAGCGATGAATTCACTTAAAATATCGATATGTTCTTAAAACTTCAGCAATGGAAAAATAAAATATGATTTTTTTGCCAAACGTAACTAAGGTTCTGGGTTATGAAAATATCTCCATATTTTTTTTAAAAAAATTCATAATAAGCTATTTTATTACCTGTAATTAGAATTGATATTTCTTAATAACTAATAAATCCTTCCCCCAAAATATAAACATTTTGACCTCGAAATGTGGTTTTCACAAACAAATTAATCAATTCTTTATTATTATTATTATCTCTGTATAAGAAGGTGTGAAAATGCCAATGCTGAAAAAATGATTGGTATGAGGTGCCTCTAATAGTTTTATGAAACAAAAATATTATTTTTAATCTTAACAAACAGTCTTGATTTCTAATTATTAACGTTTTATTAATTAAAAATAAAATTAATTTTTTTGAAAATTTTAATGAATTTCCTTTCTTCAATAGTTTTCCTTTCAAAAGTATCCATATAAAAAAAATTTAATTACATGAAAGGGTTAAAGTAAGAAATTAGTATAATAAAAAAGTTTTTGTCATATTAATGAATAGAGGAAGTATTCAAATGAATGCTACAAATATCCATTTAAAATCCTAAATAAAGGCAGAAAGTATAGTTTATTTATAAAAGTAGTTACCTGATAAAGATTCTTATTCCGTTAATGGTGAGAAACCATTTCACCCTTAAAACGATTGTTAATTACTGATCCTTCATAAACAGCGTACGTATATAATTCTACTTCCATTCCTAGATTACTTGTTCTTTCCTTGAAGTAAAGTATAATTTGGCTGCAAACTTACGGGTGGAGACATCTTTAATTGAGACAATTCTACTTTCGTCACAAATAATTAGCAAGGGTGAAGTACATCGACAACTTTTCCTTCTAAAGAGAAGAATGACGACTTTTTTCCTTCTTTTATATCTAATGTGCATCAGATGGAAATGAATATTACTTCTAGTAGTCACATTAGAAAAATTACAAATAATAACATTCCTGGGCTTATTGCGAAATTACTATTTATCCTTTCATTAGTAAATAGAATGGAAAAAAAAGAAAAACATTCAATAATTCTATCTAGACAACTTACCTCAACAGACTGTGAAAGTTGATAAGATATTAAAATTAGACGATCCAATTTCCTTATACGTCTGAATGCCAGCTTTCAGTAAACCTGTTCCTTTGTAAGATTGAAAACGCAATTAAGATAAGAGTAAGTTCAAAGACTCTTTTTAAAAAATACATCAAGATAATACGAAAGATATGGGTTAAGTGAATGAAGAAATAAGTTTAGTAAACTTATCCGATTTATTTTTCTATTTTTTCTTTCTTTATTATTATTTTTAGCGCAGCTCAGATGTATACAAAAAATGCGTCTTTAAAATGCTTTCTTAAACAAGCAGACGTAAGTTGTATTTGTAAATGACTCTCTTCGCAAATAACATGATTTATAATTTATCAAAAATGGTTTTGATAAATTATAAATAATGGAATCTATACTACTGTTATAAATGTGAATGTTTGAATGGATGATGTTTGTCAATCACGCTGAAACAGCTGAAAGACGTTGGATGAAATTTGTCACTGAGATAGACTACAGTCTAGAATAGAACATAGATTACTATTTATTCCGCATAATCGAGTAGTAAATTTTTTATTAATTAAAAACTGATTTCCCCGCAAAAAAATCTTCATTTCTTTACCGCCAAACTAGAGACTTCAGTTTTTTCCCGCTCTAATATTAGCTTTAACATGTTTTTGGCAGATTATTCCAAAGGATTATGTTTATTTTATTAGTGTTTGATGCATTTAAAATTTAACATTGTTTTTAATCGATTTTTCGAATTTATTCTGAAGTACATTTGAAATAAAATAAAAACGGACTAAAATGTTTTTGTTAGTGTTTGATGCCTTTAAAATTAAACATTGTTAATTAATCTATAATTCGTATTCGCTGTAATTTTGGATTAAAATAAAGGTACTATTCCGTTAGCCAAGCGCAAGTAACAAATCGCCAAAGATATTCACCTAAATTCTACATTATTTGATTTTTCGTTGGCACCCGTCGAACGAAAAAGTACCATAATAAAACGTAATAGAGGAAATTAAAAAAGCTAATCCATATTACCCCAACAGGCGTAGATAATTCCCGCATTTGATTTATCCTAATTGGTGTTGAATGGCATGCGCAGTTTGTTCTTGACTTAATTTTATTTTCGCCAAACTAATCAATAGAACGATTTTGAATAATTGGTTTGCTGTTTTGCTTTATTTCAGGTACACACTGTAAATAAATTGTTTTTAATTGCTTAGGTAAGTTTTGTGGGTTAAGTTTTGATATACAACCATTTGGTGTTTTGCGATGTTTGTAATTTTAGTAACTTTTTGATTGGGTTTACATTGCCGTGATTTTTAATGTTATTGTAATTCGATTTTTCCTGGTCATTTCCCTCAATTTTTTCCTGTTGTATGTATTCCCTTCGCCTGCTCTCGTTGTTTTCGATTAAATTTGTTTGCTTGCATTTCATTTTTCTGCATTTGTTGATTTTTTGTTCTATATTTCCGTTAATTTGATGCAGTGTTCGTCGAAACTTTTGCGCTACATTTAGGACATTTCTCTAAAATTTGGCGGCAAAACTGTTTTTTGGCGAAAATTATTTATAACAGCACCATTATGACACGGTTTGATGCTATTTTACACTCTGATCAGATCTTCAGTTCTCATACATACACATCAAAATTTCAGCGCGTTCAAAGTCGCGAGTAAAACCTAGAAGTTAATAAATAATACTTTATTTGTCTTTAAATTATTTATTTCAAAGAGCATAAAAATAGAATATAGATAAAATGATTTTTTAAATAATCTATCGTTTTTTTATTTACTTATTTCGTAAGCAGAATCTTAGAATAATTTTTTCAATTAGTAAATTTCAACTTTTTAAAATTATATTACTTCAACTTTTAATAAATTCTAATAGATAAGAATGTAAATAAAAAAAATTTTGAAACAAAAGTTTCGAAAAGCATTTTAACTAAACAGTCTCGAACTGCAAGGTCAAATAGATTTCTTTGCTGACTTGTTCTTAGGAACTATTGTATTCTTTCGCCAATGCTATAAACACAAGATCAGATCCAAACTTCAAGTAACATTCCTAGCTGCCAAAGTATACTAAAGGCATTTTGGGAAAACATTCTAAATTTTGAATCGTTATTAACGAGATTAACATCTTTTCGATAACGGTAACGAGATTAACATTTCTATAAATTTATAAATAGAGATAACAGTTCATAACTGATTTTCATTGTTCGGTTTTGATGAAGATGATATCCGAAATTAGAGGTAAATGTTTGCTACTATAAAACCCAACTTGTTCATTGTTCTAGAAGACGCAGCTCATATAAATAAGAGAAATCTGCATACGTTGCATTGCGACCTTCAGTGGTAAATTTCAAATTCATTCCTGTTATATTAAGCATCGAGAAAAAAAATTCAGTTCGTAAATGAGTATTTTCTGGCACTTTCCCGTTAGGCGGGTGGCAATGAAAAATCGCCAAATAATGTGGAATTCCGCCAACTTCCTTTGGTGATTTTTCGCTGCTGCCCGGCTAACGGAAAAGTACCCTTTTTCTTATGCGACAGATTATTTCTGAACTTTTTTATAACTTTTTCAAGTTTCTCTAAAGGAAAAAATTGTACACGTTTTCTCTTCAATAAATATATATTGATAAATACTCAGAAGAATATTTTGTTAATAATTTTGCTTACGAAACTTGTATACGTCAGAGTAACTTAATCGTCAGTAACGTACATACCACGCCATCAAACGATAAATGGAATGTGGTAATGATCTTATATTTACAATTGTGACAAAAGGAAATGCAATATTATTAGAATCAATATACAACATTTTTTTTATTCAAACCCATTATTGTTTCAACATTAACATTTGTCCTACAACAAATATAGTTTATCATTTGATGAAAAGCTGTTGATAAGTCAAATTCCTTATTTTACCACTAAACTTTAGGAAATTAAATCTTGTTTCATTTTGTCTCTGAAAAAATCATAAGAATAATTCACGTGACAGAATTCTGCTTCTTTAATTTATCTTTATTCTATAAATGTTGATATTCATATTGTCTAATTCTTCTATAATGTTCAGAAGCTTTTTATAGCATATTTTTTTTAGTTTAATCACAAAAATTGCTTTAGTTCATTTAAAACTATTATTAAAAGTTTTAATTCGTAAAAATACAGGTCTAAAAACAAAAAGTAAAGATTATTAAAACTGTTTAGATTAACTCATATTTGCACATTAAATATTGATCTTCCAACTGTTTTAATCGATAATCAAAATATAGACGTAAAATTACGGAAAATATACAACTTCGCAGGAAAAAATTAAGATTTAACAAAAGTATTTTTTTCTCGTGAATATCGATTTTTTAAATAAATATATAGCTAAAAATACTTTCCTTTAAAAATTCGAAACAGGTAAATATTTTTGAACGACACTCTTTAGCTATAGACATTATTGAATCTTGAAAATAATTCTTCACTTCCCATTGAGGCTACGGTGACCTGGTGATAAGATATTGGCTCGTGAGCCGTAGGGTTTTCAAGTTCGAGACCCGATTCCATCGAAGAACCATCGTGTAAGGGGGTCAGTTTCGAGTTAAATCTGTAGTGTGGAGAGGGGAGTGTCCTCGTCATCTGACCATGGTTTTAAATTACGAAGTCCTTCCCAAATCAGCCCAAGTGTTGCTTTACAACAGGACGTTAATATAACTAAACTAACTCACTTCACCTTAACCATGAACATTAGGTTTTGCTGAAATTTTTAATAAGAACGGAGTAGGTAATGAGAGTCCCAACAGTGGCGAGAACAAAATTTTTCCTTAAAGGCAAGAAACCCCACGCAGTCATGCAAAGATCTTGGCTTACAACATTAAGGTAACGAATGTACGTTACAAGAGAGTTTTTGGGATTTTTTTCGAGGCAGTGAGCTTCTTCGGCTACAGATTCCACAGAACTCGAAACACGGTTCGCCCAGAAACAAACAAGAAGGAAGATGAGCGCATTGTAACAAGCAGAGAAACTACTTCCCATTTTTTCCAAATAAAGCACTTCATCCGGGTTAGCGATAGCAATGACACCAAAGTAACAAATAAACAGATTGGATGCAATCGCACAGAAGACCATGCTGTTCATCTGGCCGTCTACCTCCAGCACTAATTTCCTTACGGCTAAATACCTCCTCATCAGGCACTTATAGTCTGGTACGGGTTGAGAGACACTGAACTTTCGGTAAGACTTAATAACCTGATCAATGTCGTGACAAACGGATATGAAGAATATCATTAAACTGTTGCCAGTTATTATGAAGAAAAGGTTTTGGAAAAGGTTCGCTAGAATACTGGTCACTAAAATCGGTACGGAACCATCAAATCTAAATCCAGAAAATAGTTTTTGTTGATAAATCCTTGACGAAGATACAAGTATGTGAGCTGTTGAGAATGCAATATTCCCCAGACAATAAATAATACAAGAAATTACCAGTAAGCAGTTTAGTTGAAAAAAGCGTTTATCTTCTTCGAGCTTCAAGGTGGAGAGACGTTGTCCTATCTTACCAAGTCGCGATGAGTAATGGCACAAGAAAATTCTATTTGTGAAATGCAGTATGATAGTTATGACATAGCCACGCATGATCTCGGATGACACATCTAAACAAAAAACGACTGGAGTCATCATTACTGCTTGGAACAACGTAATCACGTGAGGGAAAAAGGAACGATTTACCCATTTCTTTCCGCAATTTGATGAGAATCCCGTTATCATACTGAAGCGAAATAAATAGAAAATTAATTTATAACGAAATTTTAAAGACATGGTTTTTTAAGGACGTGATGTTGTACCTCAATATCCGAGATATTTTAATTACAGTGAAGACTCATACCTTATTGCAATTTCAGAACACCATGATATTTCTTACAATATAATGAAAAAAAATCAGAAATTGAAAAGCATTGTTACAAAATTAAAATCATCTGTTTTCTCGAGAATTATTTGATATATAAAATGAAAAACTTTTCTTCAAAATAGGCAAAAAACTTTTTTTTTTTTTGCTTTTATTATGACGTCGAATTGCTTCAGAGATTATGGTATCAAAAGATCGCCATTATCGATCAAAAATATTGCATTTATCAAATTAATTTTTAAAAGATATGATCTCGAAAAGGAAGTGGAGGATCCGGACTGCATATTTAATCCATTTTATGCAACAATAATGCTATTTTAAATCGATTATAATCGAATATCAATTTTTTTTCTTAATATGAGCTAAAGGGGATTTATTCTGTCGAAGGTAGTAAACAAGTAGTTATCTTCTGGACGATATTTCTGTTTACCTAGAAATCGAAGAAAATACGCAAGATATTGAAAAAATTTATTCAATAGAAGTACTTTGGACAAAAACAACTTCTATTTCACAATGAATAAAATTACTTTATGAATTCAATAAAGCGATAACCGATCATGGTAAAATTTGTTTGGTTTTCATTTCCTATAAAATAAAAACGAATGTCGTCAAAAATGCATATAGAAGATATTAATTCAATCAAGCATTACGAAACAACTAAGAAAACCAATATACATGGTTGCATAGATATATCCGATTTAATACAACAGTGTTTTAATCTCAATTATATGTTTAAACAAGTAATGTTTTTTTTTAAATTAAGTCAATTCCTACTTAGGCCAACAAAGAAAAAATTTAGTTTAGTTATTTTTTATTAAATTATTGCAATTAATATAAATAATTTATCAAAAAATTATATCTGGCCAAAACAAAATCAAGTTCGTATCCTTTGAAAATAAATCAGAACACACTCAATTGGTGTTGACGCCAATTCTACGCCAATTGAGGCAACGCAAGTGAGAGAATTTTCTACGTCAGTTGAGGAAAGGCAATACAGTTTAAAAATGTTTAATCTTCTTTATTCTGTATTATTTTAATTCGAAAGTACTTCAAAATAAATCCGAAAAATCGATTAATTTAAAAAATTTAGTTTTAAACGCATCAAACACTAACAAAATGAATATAAACGTTTGAAATAATCGGCCGAAAACATGTTAAGCCTAAATCCATTAGCTCGGAGGAAAAAACAAACTGAATTCGTTACTTAATTGGCGACCCGGAAATGAAGACATTTGGCGAGAAAGTTAGTTTTTAATTAATTAATAAAAATTAATGAATTAATATTCGAAAAACTTTATTAATATCAAATGTCATTCACTACAAGTTTTAAAAAATTTATTTGAACTTGAGAGGATGAATAAAAAATATTTTTCAACGATTAAAAATTTGTGATTATATATATATATAAGGGGAGTGGGAGCCAATAATCAGAATTGAATAAAATATAATCAAACTCTCAATAATCAAACTGAACATAAATTTATCCTTTTAATAAGTAAATGTACATATTTATTGCACTATCTATTTATATACACTTGGGCAATAATTGAAGCAATGACTTCCCAAATGTTATTTCACGTATGCGTAGTATAGAGCACAGTAACAGTCAAAAAATTCGCACTCGAGATTTCGATGAATATTTTTTAGACCTCCCTACGTTTGTGTAAAGTGCATTTTTGGAAAATTTCAGTCTTTCTGTTTAGCAAAGATAACTTCAATGGGCTTTGGTCTTTGATAAATAATCTTTACATCAAATTTTTCGATTTCTATCAAATTTTCTGTAAAATTTGTTCAGAGGAAATACAGCTGTCTGGTTGTTCGATTATTAGTATGAATATATATACGTAACGAAGAGATCTAGATAGGTAAAATTTAATTCACTGATTTAATATCTATAATGTAGACTTGTCAAATTTTGAGTGAGTTGACTCTCCGTCGATCCACGTTTTCATAATCCTATAAAATCGTAGATTCAAACACTCAGAGGCTTCAATATATCAAATTTGGAGCGGGATTTTGTAATTACGTGTGGAGCTTAGTTTCAGTTTTGTTTCAATCTGCTGAGAAAAACTGGTTAAAATATAATTTTGGTTTTTAGATACTAATAACCACATGCTAGGGATTCATGGCCAAGCAACTCACCAAGGATGACTCTATAAATTCAGGAAAAATACTAAATTCACGCCAAAAGTTAATATTTCGTAACAACTATTTTACACCAGTAGCGTGTAAGGCTTTGTCTGGCATGACAAGAATATTCGAGAACGTTTTAGGGAAACCCCTCATTCTGGTTTCATTCATAACATAACTATATTTTTAGACGATTATGTTTTAGTCCTTAAAAAGAATTAATACTAAATTTAGCACATTACAGAAAATTGGGCATAAAATTTGAACGAAACTAATCACTCGTGTAACACAATGTTTTTTCAGCAGAGGAAAATAAAAAGAATTTGAGGTTTTATTTTAAAATTCCAACTTTTCTTAAAAAATAATAAATTATGTTCAAAATTTTGGGAAATTCACAATTGTTTTGTCTACGTTAGAAAGATCAAACATTCTATTCATAACATGAAATTGCATATTGATGCAGATAGCATATAAATGCAATAATATACTGCAACATATTTCAGAATTGCATATGTATATGCAATATAACAGTGCAATATATAGTTTTCAATTATATTATTATGCCAAGGAAATAACGCTATTCTTGTCCTATTTTAAATTTTATATTTGGAATTTTAATTTTAAATGTTTCTAATTTTGAAAAGGTAACTTTGTTTATTATTTCTTCAAACAGAAGTAAAAGTTTTTTGATATCGAATCCAATATGAATTGAATACACTCACTAAAAATAATGAAAAGAATCTTTTAAATATGCTTTAAAAATATATTTAAATTTCTAAAATTGAGAAAAAAAGTATGTAAAAATAAAGTTACTATGAGAGAAAATTTCATTTTGAAAAAAAAAACAATATAGTGTAAAGGTATAAATCAATATAGTGTAATAATATGCTCCAAAATTATTGAAGAAAAACGTAAATTTAAATTCTTTTTTTAAATTAAAACAATCAAATCTCTAATGTTTTTATTCAATATCTTTAAGGTAGTTTATTATATATTTTTTAAAAAAACTTTCTCGGGCAACTTTCAAATTAAAACAAAAAATTTAATAAAATTAAAAATATTTATAAGGATATTGAATAATAATAATTCTTTACTAATTGCTTTTGGCAACTAGTTTGTTCTTCCAGATAATGAATTCTTTTGACAATTAAAAAATAAGTATGGAATGCTCTTTTAAAATTTCATCTTATTTTTATGCAAAGGAAACACATGAATTTGATTATACCATTTTACTTCATAATTCTATGAAAACAGCTTATAAAACCTTTTTAACTAGAAATACTACGAAATAAATGGAAAATATTTCGTCACTATTTAGTAATTTTTCAATCTTAGTTTTAACGTTTGCAAAACGCGCAATTGAATATTTTGTTGGATGCGTTTTATTTTTATTACATTACTAGCCGCCTTTGGCGACCAGTCGGTTCGCCAATATTAATGCCGACTAAAGGGTTAAATCATTTTTATATATAACTTGGTCTCATAATAAATTTTTCAGCAAAATATTTTTAAGCTTCAAATTTCGATAGTCATATAACTCACTTATACTATTATGTAGGCTTTAAGCAGTCCTGTCTTTGAAGTCCGCATCTTACTCTGATTTTCTATCAGTGCACGTAAAATTCAGATTTAAATTAAAGCGGAAATGATGAAACTTCAATTAATACAATGACCTCTTTACTCAATCTAAGCATGTCTTTAAATAAAACTAAGAACTGAAAGCAGGATAGTTCGACATTGAAGTTTTATGTTCAATACAGAAAGTGAAACGTTATAATTTTTTTTTATAATTTATAAGATCTCAAGGAATTATTCAGCAAAACTTTCACTGGTTAATTGAAACCTTCAGTTTTTAATTTTATTTTTAGATGTATATAAATGCTCTCAATAATATATTTTTTAGGTTTATAAATATATTTCAAAAAATTATGGTTTAAATTCCTTTGGTCTTATAGATTCATATTTGTAAAATATTCTTAATACTTCAACTTCTAAATAAATAAATAAGCATTTCTATCTTCTTCAAAACTGGCTGATTTATTCAGTTCTGAATATTTCAAGTTTAGAACAATCATCATTTTCATAATCTAGACCAATTATTCTAGAGTAACTCTGATTGGCTTCTTTGATTTCTTGATAAAGTGATCAAAAATCGCCAGTTTTTACCGTAATAGTTATATTGAAATTTTCATAGATCGATCAGCTTTGATGATTGATTTAGTTGATTGGATTTTATTTAAGGACTTATTCAATTAAGGACTTTTGTCTCAAGAATTTATTATTATTTAAGGACTTATTGTCTCAAGAATTTATTATTATTTAAGGACTTATTGTCTCAAGAATATTTTGTTAAATATGATTCACAGAGCAGATGATGTATGTAAAAATTTAATTCATCAGCATTTTTTCCCTAAATCTATAATTATATATTTCACTTGGACCAATTGCTAAGAGATTATTTATATCTCTCCCCAAAAAATTAAGAAGTTAGATGTTGGGCTCCGATTACAGAAGATGCCTTGTAGATATTAAGCCATATACGCCTTAAATAAAATTGTTTAATTGGATTAGTAATATGTGTATAGTAAAATATCATAGAAAACGTTTCCATCCATTTATTTTCCAAAATTATGTTTCATATTTATTTCATTTTATACACACACCTGCTGAAAATGACATTTTTATATGCTTAATATGGAATGATATTTGATTTAAATTTTCTCGTGAGAGAACACGATATTGTTTTGGTAGAAAGTTTTGATGTCTCTGAAATATGCGGGTAAAAATAGTTTTATATGCTTTTACAAATTTTGCATTGTTAATTATTACGTATACTTGTTTGAAAGAAGATGCGTTTTTATTTCGCATGATTCATTAAAATGCGGAGAAAAATTGCAATCACGAAGGTGAATTCTTTGATTTGCACAAAATATCTTCTTCACGTTGCTTTTTGTTCTTCGTTTCTTTAAAATGACGTCATTTTAAAAGTTCCTTTAAGATTTCTTGCTTTTAAATAATTAATCTCGCTCTCAGAAGATTATCGTTTGGTGCTTTTCTAAAAATTCTTTTTCAGTTTTAACTGTCGCAATTTTGTAATATATTTTTATTTTGTATTTTTATTTATTTTAATTCTTTAATTGAATTATTAAATTTGATATTGCAAACGATTTTCACTTGCATTTATTGTTTAAAAAATATCACATTTCCTATTTAATTCAATTCATATAATCACATGATGAAAATTGTATTTTTCAGTTTTAATTTTGGTAGTAATTAACTTTTTTTTAAATCAGAACTTCTGAAAATGTGATGGCAACATTTTATTAAAAGCTGATTTTTTTAAGATCCTCGAGAAGATAAAATTTTATTATTATTTTTTTTTTTTGCGAAATAAATTGTTGAAAAAAACGATTAAATTAAATGTCTAAAAATTCATTAAAAATAGAGTTTTAATTCGTAGATCAAAACATTAGTATCATTGAAAAGTTAATTTTTTGTGATTTAACTTGATGCAAAAATCAATTTTGTGCTGTAATATTTTCGGAAGTTATAGCGAAAAACGTTAAAATTTAGTTTATTTTTTAATTAATTAAAATTTTAATTAGAAATTCAAAAAAGGGGCTACGAGGTGCACATTCCCGGCACCCAAGGTATACATATACCAAATTTGGTAGCTGTAGGTTAAACGGTCTGGTCTGTACATCGCCAACACACACACACACACACATTGTGCTTTATTATAAGTAAAGAAAAGAAGAACATTACAATATGATGATTTGATGTTACATTCAATTTTTAAAAAATATTAAAATAAAGAGTAAATTGTACAGATATGAAACTGACATCATCAAAAATGCAATTTTTTCAGTTGATGTAAAACCATTTATATGAGGTAATAACTTTGAAATTATGGTCATTAATTTCTATAAATAAGTAAGCCATAATGATAACTCATCTGTAGACAGTTTAATCTAATCTCGAGAACCATTAAACTTTTTGTTCGACGTATATTTCTTGATTTCTTTCACCTTTTTTCATTGACTAAATGGCGTAATGATGATACACGAATTTCCGTCATAGATTTTCTAATATAATTTTACAGATCCTTTATTTAGCAAATTGTTGAACTAAACACAATTATAAAAGCATTTAATGAATCTGTCTAAAATATAACAAAGAGTGATATTAGTTTACATTTGACTGTTGCCATTTGACAAGTCGTAATGTGAGCGATTTCTATGCCATGTACGAAAGCATTTCACAAGTACAGATGCTTTGAGTATTGAATATATTTGAAGGGAATAAATATAGTTCTTTGTGTAGATCAGATTGTGTGTAGATCAGTATCTAAGAATTTTTATAAAAAAACCTAGAGGCAAATCAAGCTTGAAACATTAACATTCTAAGGTGTTATGACTTGAAACTGAAATATCTTTCCCTTTATTTAAATATGTTAAATTTTCTGTCAATTTTTTTCAGTGTTTACATAATTTTGTAGTGAAAACTTTATAACCCATATATTATCCCTCGGGTTGAAGAGTCACTTTTGGTCTAACAGATACGTTACTCAGTTATAAACCCTCAGATTGCAAGTTCGGGCCTAGGACAATACCCATCTGCCTTAATGGTAACCCAGGTGCAATCAGCGACCTTCTACACAACTTCGTACAACTTTTGTTGTGTCCTCTACCGGCAGCAAAAGTCATCAGATACATTAAATACAACAGATACGCATACGCTAGGCACAGTTGAACCGTTCGTCTAACCACCGACTCACAGGTGGTAGAGGATGAGGTGAAAGCTTTATAAGTCAGATAACATCCCTCGTATTGATGTGTCACTTTTGGTCTAAAGCATATGTCACTCGGCTATAAACCCTCAGATTGTTTGTTTGGGCCTGGGGCAATCCCCATCTGCTTTATTTTCTTTTTTTTTTAATTTTAGAAATGAAGTACTTCTTTAGTATGAAAGAAAGAAAGAAATCAGAAACTTAAATTATATAGTTGCTTGAAATGTGAGATGCAGCAGTCGTCCAGTTTTTTAAGAATTAGAATTATAAAAGATTTTCTGTGCGTGCGTGCGCATGTGCATTTATAAAATTACCTAATGCTTTCTCAAATGCTTGTTCATCTTGAAAACTATATTGGTAATAACTTGTTAAGTTGCATTAAATTAAACTCGGAATTCACGCTATGTCACTATATAATATTTGTGTTTCAGCAAAATATTCTTACAATTTGCTGAATGAATGCATGTTGATAGTCAATTCACACTCCTTCATTAATCACGAATGAGCAGAGTAAAATATACTGTTTTCCAGATGAAATTAATTCCGTTGATGACTTATTTTCGAAATAGTAAACGTCAGTGAGTAAACTTACATTTCTGAAGAAAAGAACTGTTAGATGGTGTTTTTATTTTTATTTCATTTTATGATAAATACAATGATATTTTATTTATCTCTGCTTCAGGTCCACACAGAAACGGGCAAGTAGCGTTCCTTGGTGGATAGCGTCAGGGCTAACTTTTCGTCGCATAAAAAGAAAAAGGGGAACAGCACCAAGTAGCCGCGAATCCCTTTCAGTTTCTTCGATGCTTCGTCGGGATTCGTAGAGGCGAAACTAGGCGTGGACTGGAGCACTTTCAGCTCGCGAAACGTGTGGGCGCTGTCGGTGGGTATGCAGTGAAACACCTGGGCAAATAAGAAACATCAGAAATTGAATCCTTTACGCTAAATTAGTTCTGCATATTTTACACGTTATGAATTTCTTATAATTTCAATAACTCTCTACAACGGAATAATTACAATAAACATAGAAATCACAATGTAGACTGGTGATGAAGATCTTTTTTAATAAAATACTACCAATTTTTCTATTTCGAAGGAAATTGTAATGCCTCTAAAAACCAAGCCTTAAATATTTTCCTTTGAAATTGACCTATGGCAGGGCATGTTAAATAGTTTGAGATTACAGTACTCCTACCAATCCATGTCGAAAGAGCTCTCGATACCTGAATTTCAACAACTCAGTGCCTTAAACAGTTTCATTTTTAAACACTATAAGGCTGACAGGCTGATCCTTTTTATAGGCAAATCTCCTTCTCTTTCTCTCTCTCAGTCTTTTGTATATTTCATATAATATAAGAGAGGGAGTTGTTAAACGTTTGCTAATATTCAGTCAAATTTTAATAAACCTCTGTACAAAAGATTCATATTCCTACTCTAAAAGCTGCTACAAATGTAAATATTTGGACTCTTTGCTTATTTAATTTATAAAGTCGCAAAATGAAAGAAATTCCTAGAAGAGGGCTCTTCTTGTCCCTCAAAACTCCAAAATTCCAAACCAAAATAACTGTCGTCAGACGTCTAATCATTATGATTTGCCTATGGATTGCCTATGATTTGCCTATGGATATTCTCAAAACTATCATTTTACACAAAAAATCCTAAAAATCAAAAATTAATATTTCAATAATATCCATTCCATACAATTATTTTTTTAGTATTTTTTTGAAATTTACTTTGACACACAATCTGTAGGTCAAGGGAAGAATTACAAACTTATTTGAATATCATATTATTTGCTTTGTACTGGTATGGGTACTTGAATACTCTTTCTGAAAACTTACAACTCTAGAACACCAGCTGAGTAGCACCTCAAAGTTGGGGATTTTTAAAATTGCGCCAAGCATTAGGTGATTATTCTACTTTTACATCACACTTTTTAATGTTATGATGAAATTCAAACACATCCTTCGAACTATACAATCGCGTGTTCTTGCCAATGTTGATGTTAAATTAAAATTTTCTTTCGTTAAACATTCACACTGAAATAAGCCATTACCACTACCATTTTTTTTTCTTAGTACAGTTTCTATGTACAGTTTTCAATTCTGCAGTAATTTGTTGCAGATATTTTCGATTAAATACATATTTTTCCTTCGTAGTAAAACTAGGTGAAAACTTTTAAAAATATATTCCATTTAAATCGGGAGGTCATCGGGACCTTTTGGTAAGATGTCGGCCGCAGGGTCTCAGGTTCGAGACCCGATTCCACCGAAGAACCGTCGTGTAAGGGGGTCTGTTGCACGTTAAATCCGTTAGACCAAATGGTGTGGTGTGAAGATGGAGGTGCCAGCTCAGGTGTCGTCCTCGTCATCTGACCGTGTTTCAAAATTACGAGATCCTTCCCAAAATAACCCTTATGTTGCTTTATATCGGGACTTTAATAGAACTAAAACTAAACTAATCCATATGAATCGTGTAAAAAAATCAACAACCTAAGAGGACAATCTTTTCATCAAGCGCCTAGTTATTATTAAAATAAATTTTAACGTGAAGAGCTATTATTTGAGGCTTCATCTTTTTATAGCTAATTACCTCTCCAAACTTTATACCATGTAACTATTGGTTTGGAGTTAACTAAAAGAAATTTTCATCACGGCAATATTAGAAATTTATGGGTGATGCCAATTCACCCCTCTTAAAATTTTCACTTTCATGCTTTTGATTACACAAAGCTCAATACTTCACTTTCATCAAACTGCAGTAAATAGAGGTAATATAAATATGCAATGCTATGAATATATTGTTTTGGAAACTGTTAAGACGTCGATAATTGTTTTAAATCAGTTTTCCTAAGACCTGATTTCTTTAACTGATTTTTTTCATAAAGTATTAATCAGCATAACATAATACTTCAAATTTAGGTACTTTTACACAAGTATTCTTCCTGTAAAAGAATTTCAAAGTGAAGTTTTAATTATATTCTCATTATGTTCAAACCCATACTCGTTCAAAAAATTCAAATTATTTTTTAAAGGCTTAAAAATTTCACCTAAATTTTTAAAGAATGTTTTTAAGAACTGTTATTAAAGAACGCCAATATTTAATTGGATCTTTTTTATATCGTAAAATCCATTCTTTTTTTAATTAAGAAACCAGAATAATCACCAAGATTTCTCAATTTCTTTTCATGTGAGACGATTTTCATGGACGGGTTCTTCGAATTAAAGGAAGATTTTTTAAGTTTTGTAATCACCTCTTCATAGATTTCCGTATTGTTGATAGCAGTTTTTGTCCAGATGTCCTTTGAGAACTTCTGAGAACTAGGATCACGTAATTCGACGTTGAACTGGGAACTCGTCATCAATCCCAGGTGCTCCCTGAAACAAAGATTTGCAGCGAATTACTTCAATCGGTTGCATAGAGTGCGACGTGACACCCGAATATACTCGATTAACATGATTACGAATTTAACATTTAGAGGTGAAGGAACATTTCTTGCATCTTAAAATATGTAAGGACCTGTGTTTAAATATGTAAGGATATGATAAACATAAAAAGGGAAAAGTAAAAAGTAAAAAAAAAAAAAAAAAAACGGTAAAGGGACACAAGTCCCTCCACATGGTACACGAAACTTTAAATATTGAATAAAATAAAATGGATGTAAAATTACGTGAAAGAAAGAAAACAAAACAAATAAAATGAAAAAAAGAAACATGAATATTCATAAATTTGTATGCGTGGCGAAGGGAGTTTATTCCTAAATTTGAAGGAATAAGTCTGATGGATGCTTACGCACATAAGCCAACAGTCCCTGAACTTCATTTGTCCCCTACAACCTCTAAAAACGCATCTTAATATTTCTTCTGATGTGTTCCAGCAGAGGACTAGAGTATTTGTAGTGATAGAGTCATCATTTTCATCACATTCGCACTAGTAGGGCTTTAACATTAGGCTTAACAAGGGTAGTTTTAACCACCTCTGAGAAAACTTTTCGTTCATTTTCTTCAAGAAAATTATTACCGCATTTTATGAGAATACTTTGATTAATGTTTACTTGCATTTATAAAACATGTAAGTGAAGATATAATCCTTTTTTTCAGTTTTTGAGGAATGTATATAGTATACCTACTTTTACCGAAGGGGGTCATTTTGACCATTTGAATTGTTGAGAATAGATGCATTTATATTTAAATATGAACGGTTTAATAGAGACGCACATAGGTATAAGTATAAATAACTTTTTTTAAGTTTTTCTTTTTTTAATGAAATTTATGATCACAAATATAAAGTCATTAAGAGAGAACATTATTCTTTTAAGTCATTATTTATCTTAACTAATTTCAGTCATTAACCGATTTAGACCAGTTTGAAACAATAACGAGTCGCCTTCTCTATTGGTCTGTCTGTCTCTGTCTCCCTTTCTTATATATAAATTTTTCCTTTTCCGCAAACAAAGTTTTGGAACTCAACCTGAGATGAAATAATTACTACAATGTCATAGTTCTACCTCAACCTTTTAAAAACACATCTGCTGTATCTTCAAAGAGGTATATGTAATAATATTACAATATTGGTAAAAGTAGGCAAAAATATATGCTATTAAAAGATGATTGATGCCATTTATGCTTTATGCTTTGCCCACGTGATTTAAGGCTCCAATTATTCATTGACTTCAACTATTTAAAAACAACATCATGTTCTCACATGATAGCAATACTTCTGTTATTCCAATGAAAGTCGAACCTATTGTATTGTTTAACTATATTATTTATTTATTCAATGACATCTAAGATAATATTGGTGCGATCAGTACATATATATGATGTATCGATCATGAATCAAATAAATCTTTTTTAACTTATACCTGAAGATCGCATTCCTGAGGGAGTGGCAAAATCTGCCTGCCTCGTGCGGTCTCCCCTCCTCTGTGTCCAGGAAGTGGGTGTCCCTGATGACGACGGCGATCTCCGAATCTCTTCTGCCCATCAGACTGCGGTCATTGATGTTCGCCGAACCGATGATGGCCACCTGGTCATCTGCAATGAGCAGCTTGCTGTGCACGTACACCAGTTCAGTGACCTAAAAAGAGTAAGAAAAAGCTATCACACTTTTGATTTCATTAAAAAAGCCATTAAAGCCGTTAAATCAATGACTGATTTAGGCATTTTGTGGTTACACAGTGTACATTTTGAGACCCACTTTTCAATAAACTGCTCAATTTAGTTTTACATTTGAAAATACTTTTATTACATTCATGATTTATTTTAGTTTAATCTTTATTTAATAATAGCTTTCTAACAAGTGGTTGTGATTCCTCCAAAACTTACTCGCATACTCTGTAATAAAATTGTCGTGCCAGAGAACGCCTTGCACGGCGCTGGAGCACAATAGTTACGAAATATTAGCTTTTGGCACGAATTTTGTATTTTCACTGAATCAATCATGTTATACTTGGCGAGTTATTTGACGATTAATACCTAGTATGTGATTAATGGTATCCGGATATGGAATTTGTGCCTTAGACAAGTTTTCTCAGTCGAGATGTGGATGAAGCAAATTGAGTGAAAGATTTGACACAAAACAGCACATATAGTTATAAAATCCCATACCAAATTTGGTAAATTTAAATCAGAGTATTTTTCTAATTATTGTGTTTTCATGTTACAACAGTGTGACAGTCTTCCTGTTATTTGTTTTTTCTCAAAATTTGACAAGGGCCTACACAATAGATGTTAAATCTGTGCACTGAATTTTAAATGTCTAGATTTTTTCTTTTTCAAATTATGGTATTAATTTATATTCGAACATTCAGGACAGACGGCCTTCCTGTGGACAGAATTTACTGAACATTTAATAGAAATTCTGTGTCAAGACTACATAAAAAATGTCAGCCTCCAGCTCAATGAGTTTTTGAGTTTTTCTGACCACAGACAAACGGATGGATGTTTTCCAAAAATGTGTTCCTTGAACTGAGGGAGTTTTAAAACGTGTATATTCGTCAAAAAGATTTTTTCAAAGATTATTACATGTTCTGCATACTACTTATGCGAGAAATAAAAATGCGTGTTTCTTCTTCTCTATTGTCTCTTAACTGGAGGATACACATATCTGTATATACAATATTATAGAAGAATATATTATGGAATATATATAGCATAGTATATAAATTATCGCATTTTAAATATTGAGCTACTGCCTGTTGATTTCCATTTTCGTTACAAACTGTTAAAACTCCATTCAAAGCCTTCACCATTTGACTGCTAAGCGATTCTGGCGAGAACGTTCGAAAACTGCGGGACATATTTTGACTTGATGTTGTCAAATAAAACACTCTCATTTAGACAAATATCAATCAATTTTAATAATTCTTTTCGTATTATAAAGAAACAATATTAATTGTGAATGTGAATAAGAAAAAATTATTTGTTGTTTTCGAAAACACATTTGTCGGAGGAACATTCGTAAAAGTCGGCGTTTCTTCTGTTTCTGAAGATGAAGATGAGATAGAAGGCTCACTTTGAACCCTCAGTCTTTTTTTTTCGGTGAATTATAATAATGCTATCATCACTACTGGTGTTCTTTCCCCATCCTCAGAAACACTAGCAGTGGAATCAACGTCCGAAATAAGAGCCCGTGACATGGTTATTTTTTTAAATAATATGTAAAAAGGGTAAAAATATTTTAGAATGCACTCGTGTTACAAAGAAGCGTGAGTTCAGACTACGATCACATCCACGGAGCAACAAAGATACGCTGAAACTCGCAGCGCAAAAGCGATGCGTCGCGGTTTTTGAGACAAATGAACGCAGCGCTTTTGCGCCGCGTAGCAGTCAAGCGGTTTAAAGTGAATTTAATTTAATGAATGAATTATTATTTGAAAATAGATTATTAAGATCGATTGTCATCCATTAAAAGTTTTTTTTAAAAAAAATGTCTTTTAACTTGAGTTGATGAATAAAAAGTATTTTATGAATGATTGGAAATTTGAACTGTGTGTGTGTGTGTGTGTGTGTGTGTGTGTGTGTGTGTGTGTGTGT
>JAOUZG010009324.1:4724198-4740011 GCA_026289955.1 Argiope argentata
TGTGTGTGTGTGTGTGTGTGTGTGTGTGTGTGTGTGTGTGTGTGTGTTTATATTTCAATCGAGAACTTTAAAGACAGTTTTTGAGAATCCTTAAGAATTTATTCAAGAAAAACAAATAATTTATTATACATATATATATTTAATATTCTAGCATCACCCATCGATCCTTTAACTCTTTATTTACCAGATTATTTTACTATTAAATTTTTCATAAATTAATGAAGTTAATATTTTTTTCATATTAGTCTATAAATATTTAGAAAATGAAAGGCTCTCTCTGAAAGTAATGTAGAAGACCTTATTAGCATTATAGCGGCATTCAATATTCAGCACAGTAAAGAGCTGTTGAGAAAGATGGAAAAGAAATGGGGGAGAGACTTTTTCTTTTTACTTTCCAAATATGATCTGCTTTCGGCACTGCATTATAATAGAATTTTATCTTTTAAAAAAAGGTTTCACATAACCGTATACAGCATTGACAGTCTAATCAACGTATTAGACCGTCGATCCGCCAACCACACCAAATTTTATTTTGGCGGCCAAAGTTCTTTAATGCTTTTGAATATGGGGCAAAACTAATTTTGGTCCGTAGTCGATCTATTGGTGACTTTGTGTGTGTGTGTGTGTGTTTGTGTGTGTGAAAGTGATAGACGGCTGAATACATAAGTACCAAAAAAGGTCAAATAATCAAACTTGCAGAAAATAATTTCTCATAATATTTTTTTATCTTATTTTCTCAGGCTTCTCCACAAGGTAGGACTCCTCATGAAGAATTCTTTGTTAAAAACTTATGTCTAATGTCTCGACTCAAATCAATCAATCAAAGTGTCACAGAATTCTTAGGGGCATTACAAGATAATGGAAAAGAATAATTAGGAATAATGGCTCTTCTTATACGCTACATATATCTACTCATATTACTAACGTGGCTATGTAGTAATATAACAAAGAAATAAATAATACGTAGTAGTGTTAATATGTAGTAATAACATGGCTTTGTAGCATAGAAAATATCTCACAGAAGCCTTGTCTCACAGCACTTTTATTTCTGACAATCGTTTTGTATGGCTTGATGATAATTAAATAAGAAAAGTTTTATTTTGCTATCATGTCTTTCTGTTTTCAAAATTATGTTAAAGAAACATTGAGTATATTTGCTACTTGCTACAAATTGCAATTCAAAGTAGCATTTCATAGCTGCTATTCGATCAATTACTCATCAAGCGCTTGCAGATGCAAAGCTTGAAATTAAATACCGCCTGCTCTCTGGCTCAGAGGTAGCGCGTCTACCTCGCCTCGTGTTCTGGGAGTCCCGGGTTCGAGTCCCGGTTCGAGCATGGCTGTTCTTCTGTGTGCTATCTGTGAGATGTATAACTGTGCCCCCCCTGTAAAAAGGGGCTGTGCAAGCGAATGTGGTGAGTGTGTAGCTAAGTCGTACTCTTGGCCCTAGTTGGCGCTACTTCAAAAACAAGAGACGCTCCTTTCGGCAGGGGGCTTGTAAATAGGCAAGTGCCATTAGTAACAACAACAACATACAATGTGCAATCAAAGAAGTTCAAATTAACATTTGTTAAACACTTCTAGTTTAAGTAAATAAAGTTTTCTTTCTACCTTACACTTTACTTTACAGGATTTTGATTTATACGGCTTAACACTGTATTTAAGATTTTTCGAGCACCATTTATAATAATACAATCAGGTTGTGATCAAACTCTAACTAGCCAGAATAAGCAGTGTACTAAACTTTAGTTCTTTAGCAATGGTAATGGGATTGAAGGGTTGTTAAGGACCGATAGGACCGAACTCGCAAAATTTGGGTTTATAGCCGAGTAACATAGCCATTATACAAAAGTGAAACTCATGTCCAGTGGATATAATCTGACTTATGAGGCTTCCAACACAAAACTATATTTCACGTTCTGCGATTAAAACGGATATTTGACTCTGTTGATAGAATCAGTTGATTAATTCAAAGTTAAGCATAGAACAAAGAAGCAAATTCTCTTAGCTTATAATTTGATTGTGCTGTACCTGTGTGCTTTGATAATCCTGTTGTAAAGAGCATCAGCAATTCCATTGAATATATTATGTTCTCCGCTTGGCTGAGTTATGAAGAATTGATTCTAAAATGAAAGAAAGGATCTACATCTTCTGTGATAAAACACTAACAGCTGATAACTATGGACATGAAAAGCTTTCAGTGCCTCTATTATATTGAAATTTACCACCAAAATTAAATAGAATTTTTTTTAAAATAAAGGATTTTGCAAAACTTCTATTTAAGAAAAAAATATATGTTTTAAGTAATTAATTAAAAGGAATTACTAAATAGAAACAAAGTATTTTTCAAAAAAACTTTAAAAGATATAAACAAAATCGTAAATACGTGAAGCAATGAAAAAAAATTGAAATAAATTGAAATTTTATAACCATATATAATATATTTTAATTTTCTTTTTTGTGATATTTATCCTCGCTCAGTTCTCGTATAAAACTGTCTTACGCTTTTATGATTTTGTTTTTAACCTCGATACTTTATTTAAAAAAAACTCCTTTGATGCTTTATAGTTTATCACTTAAGAGAGTGGCGGGGGTATTTTTATCTGCTTCATAATTCTTTGCCCTTAGAAATATTAGAAAATTTTGGCATCTTTTCTTTTGACACATATTATTAAAAAATCCAATTCAAACTGTACGTGAATCTAAAAAAATGTTATGCATTACTGTTCATTTTAAATTACTATTCTTTACATCAATATTATTTTTATTCATGTAAGTGGCTAATTAAATACTTTAAAACTACTAGCTCCCTTTCTTGCCGAAAAAAAAATGAAAAGACCCTATCGAAACGAACTCATGTACCAATACTCAAGGCCAGGATGCAATAATTAGATTCTGATGTTAGAAATCTCAGCAATTAGACTTCAAAAGTTCAGATATATAATGAATAAATCTTGTGGCTTTAACTTTAAAAAAGTATTCTCATTTCTTCAAACATCAGCTCCGTTTCTGCTTTATTGATGAGAGAGAATTCATTTAAAGCACTTCATTAAATGTTTTCGTTTACTTCAATGTAGAGAAAATGCTTGGCTCCTTGAATGGCATCAATATAAGCCTCCTGAATTGAGCGTTCGGTTTCCGAAATACCTCCGGACCAGTGGGATAAACTTCGCAGGACCTGCATAAAAAATATCTCCAAATAATATTTTAATGATTACAGAATATTCTTATTTAAAATCTTACCAATTTCGAAGCAAGAACATAAATGCAATTTAACAATTTATATACCATTTAATGTAAATTTAATGTTTCACATGAAACAACTTCCATACAATTACATATACACATATAACTCCAAAAAGGAGATGAAGTCATAAAAATTTAAAAATGATTTTATACTCAAAATGTAACGTTTCATTAAAGATTAATTAAATAAATAGAAGGATTTTAATCTAATGATCTTTTAATTTAGAAATAATAATTTTATTTAATATTAATTTTTAGGTTAATCTGATGCTTGTAAATATAATAAAAATTTATTTACTGAGAATATAAATCAGAATAATGAAATATTGAAGGAGGGAAGCTGTTGGTTTGAGCGAAAGTTTCGTACCTGACATTCGGCCCGGAAGATGGTTCCAATCGTATCGTCCAAGATGGAAGGCACGTTGTCTCCGAAAGTGGCGTAGGCCTTCGGCATGAGGTAAGGGTAGGACGAATCGCGAGGGCAGACTTCAGCCTAAGGATAAAGTAAGTGCATTTCGAAAAAAGGGTAAATGTAAAGTGTAAGTGTATTTTGACATTATTTACTTGATATAAGAATAGTGCATTGTAGATTTCATTATAAATTTGGGGAATAATTGCAAAGTGAGTGAACATTAATTATATGTATGACATAAATATAAAACATGTAATAGAAAAAAATAAATTAATTCTTTCTTAGATAAACAAAGAAAAATTTTATTTTAGCTATTTTTACTGCATTATTAAAATTAATATTAAAAAATTATCAAAAAAGTATGGATTTTTCGCAACGATTGAACTCGCATTCTTCGCCTTCACGTGAAAAATACTGAAATCCTCTCATTATACCAATCGAGTTACTAGGCTGTTGATTTCGATTCTTCTCCACAAACTGCTGAGACTCTATTTAAAGCATTAAAAATGAATTAAATTTAATGAATGAATTAATATTTGAAAAACTGTATTAACATCGAGTGTTATTCAGTACAAGTTTTAAAAAATGTATTTCAACTTGAGTGGATGAATAAAAAATATTTTATTAACGACTGAAAAGTGGCTGACTAGAGCGATAGCTAGCAAATGTTTTCATGCTCTATAGGCAGGGCCCGACTTAACCTAATTGGGAACTAGTGCAAAAAATTCTTTAGGCCGGGGCTCTGCTTCAGTAATGAAGAACCGTACATAGAACTTGCCTATGGTATTGTTCGTTAATTAATTCAAAAGGCTATTTAAACTTGAAACTAAAAACACTTTTAGTCTTAACTCGAAGTACCACATTTAACCATTGAACTTAAAATGCAATCTGACAAAATGCTAAGGCACTAACTCAGAAATGAAATGAATTAAAGCGATAAAATTCAATATTTGACTATAACTGAAATTTTGAATCAAAGTACGGTATTAATCGGCCGATAAAATGAATACAAAAATATATCTCACGATAGATTCAGTGAAAGTGCTAAATTCACTTCAAAGATTGTTTATCAAGGGCATGCAAGGTATTCATAGCCTTATCCAAAGTTCCCACTTTTATCCAGAGAAAGGGGAATGAGAGCTAATTTAGAGAGTATTCGGGAAAATTTAGAGGAGATCATTGCTACTGATAGCAATATCAAAATTAAAAGTAAATATTTTAACAACTGTAGAAGCTGTTATTCTAGTTTACCCTAAAATTCGATGAACACAAGATTTTTGTTTAGTTTAGTTCAGCTATGTTAACGTCGCATTGCAAACCAACACTAGGGCTATTTTGGGATGGACCTCGGAACTTCGAACGTCGTCAAATAAAGAGAACGATTCTTGATCTGACACCCGTTTCTCTACACCACACCAGTGGTAGGACGTTTAACCTTAACGGATTTAACGAGCAACAGACCCCCTTCATACGACGGTTCTTCGGTGAAATCGGGTCTCAAACTTGAAATCCTTCGGCTCACGAGCGGAGACCTCGCCACCAGGCCGCCACTGCCCGAACAACACAACGAAATCCTCGTCATAAGATTTCTTTCTAATGAAAAGATGGCAGAACACTACTGCTTTAAGTTGTTGGGAAAAATATGAAAAACAAATAAAAATTGCTGAATTTTTTTAATGGATGATTCTTAAGCAATAAACTATATATTGGTAGTATATACATTGGCATTTTGTTTCTGATTATTTTATAATCAGAAACAAAATAATAACAAATATTCATGGCTTAATCAAAATTATTGCTACTAGAAAATGTTTCCTATTACTTTTTAGTTCGGTTAACTGCAATCGTTATGTAATCAGATGATGTCTTTAAATAAAGGATCTAAAAAAATTAAAATTACATTTACGTGTATTCAAACACATGTATATTCCAAAATACGATTTTCCAAGTGAATTGTATTTTAGATTTAAAACTTAGTCGGCTTCCATTTAGATTTCATTCAATTACTATAAAGTGTTCGAGTCATCGAGATCCCTTAATTTCCCCTAATCGGAAAGAAGCCTTACCTTCGCATAATTCCATCTCAAAATGAAATGCCTCGCAATGTCTCTCGCTATTTTTCCTTGCACGAACAATCCCACGTCGTGCCACGGCATCCGAGGAGTGACGTTACGGTCAATGTTATCTAAAGGAAACATCGGTTACTCTATGGGATTTGTACTATTTGTTAGGTTTGCCTTATTTCTTATCAAACTATGTAAAGCTTTGTAGTCATGTTTATATTTGAATAGTTAAATAGGTTTATCATATTATTTACTTTCGCTCCACCCCATCTCCTTCGATCTTTAAAACCTTTAAATAAGCAATATCCCCAAAGAATGACACCCAAAGCATGTATTTTAATCCAATCGTCGTAACAGCAATGACACTTTGCCAATGAAAATTCAACCTCTAAGATTTGCAAGTTTTGTATTAGTTTTTCAAAAACTTTCACAGTCAGAAATACTGGCAAATGTATATCATATATTAGTCAAAATAGCATTCGAGTATAAAAAATACCAGCAGGGAAAAACAGATTAAATATAATTCTATAACGCTAAAAAAAGCTTCCAATTGCTATTTATTTTATTTTATGTCTTTTTATCATTCTATATAGTACAGAAATACAGTGTTTACAAGAAATCTTGGATGTATTACAAAATTGCATATAACAAAATTATAAAAATAGAAAACGAAATATCTTTAAATTATACTACAATTTCTAAAATCAATACATTTCAATGTGAAATCTTTTAATTACGTATAGTATATTAAAATTATATTTAGATTCACACAGCGCATTTCCAGAAGCTTTAAGAGCTATAGATTGAAAAGTATTTGTAATAAACATTTCGCTTGAAACTCTGAAAACTACTACAGGACAACTCGTACGAGCAATCTTTTCATATCGTCTAACGTACAGAAATTAGACAAAAGTGGTACTTTACGCCAAAGGATGTTATCTGGCTTATGAGGCTAGCACCACAGTACTATGAATTACTAATTACCATTAATTTTACTAATTGCCATAAGTCTCAATCACTAACTTTTTTTAAAAATGAGCTGCGCCGGAGAGAGGAAGGATCTGTAGTATGGGTTCTCTTGACTATCAAATAATGGAAATTACTAAATCACCAAGATATCATAGGTTTAATTGCCAATATTATTTATTTTTAAGCAATGTGTGTATGTGGGGGCATTCGTTTCTTGAAAATAACAAATATATCAATCATCTATATATACTATAAACTCCCTAAAGTATCCTAAAAGCGTCTGCAGGTTTGAACCCAATAACTCGAGAAATGGCTAATGGAAATATTTATACTATTTTGTAGAGCATTTATTTGGGAAAGTGTTAGTATATTGAAGCCAAATCAAAATAAGAAAAGAGTTTTATAATTGCAAATTTTGCTTTGCACTTATCCGATCATGCGTGAAAATCTCAAACTGTGCCTGTGCAAATAGCAAGAGCTGTGGTATGCATATGCGATACATTTGTTTGTTTACGTCTGATTTTTAAGAGCGAGATTCAAATCTCATTAAGCCCAAAAGAAGGAAACCCAATCTTGGCCTGAGCACATTAAATACCAAAAAGCTTCATTTGGTGGACGATAAAGAAAAATGAAGAGGAAAGAACCGTTCGGTAAGCGAATATCAAACAGATAATGTCCACACTTAACGAAAAGAGTCTATTGAAGAGAGAAATGACCTTCTTTCTTTAAATCTCACCGCAACTGAATTGCGAAGACAGAGTGAATCTCCCAAGGAGCGAAATGATCGTCTGTGTTTTGCCTACGGACATATCATAATTTTTACCTTGGTAACTGTCTAAATATTTCTGAATATGTGCCATAAAAAATTGTTTTGTAGCTATTTTTGATGATTTCTAAATATATTTTTATGTTTGTTTGATGTTGCGTGACATGTTCATTTCCTATCGGGTGAGGCTGCATTTAAGTTTAAAG
Source organism: Argiope argentata (assembly GCA_026289955.1). NCBI lineage: Eukaryota > Metazoa > Arthropoda > Arachnida > Araneae > Araneidae > Argiope > Argiope argentata. The sequence continues at coordinate 4,731,861 of JAOUZG010009324.1, forward strand.
CCATTTTTTCTTCTTGGATGCTATGCCACTGGCAACGACGTACGGGCTCTGCTAGTTAATACATATAAAGAAAGTTGAATTCCATAATGATCTACAGAATTGCCACTAAACTACTTAAATATTCTGTTGTTAATACTTTAAGTAAGAGAAAATCAGAATAATCCATATATTTTGACGTTGCAAATAGGTTATTAATTTACCCGAGTAGGGCTGGTTCAAATTATACAAGTCCTTGAAAATGAAATTGGCGTAATCCTTTCCGTGCCACAGCTGAAATTTTCTGTCCATCCCCAGCACGAGCAACGCCATTTCCTGTATTGTTCGACGTCTGTCCGAGGGTTGCAAGGTCGATACCCTGCGAATAAGACTTCGTGTGTCAACATGGCGTTGTGTAAACTACATTCAAAAATTACTTTTTTTTGCTTAGATACTCAAGAAAATGTAGTAAATGATTATAGACGACTATAGACGAATGAAAGAAACTTCAATTTAAATTTTTACCATTTTAATTTCTTTTACTCATTAAATTTAAGACGTATCAGATATGAATGCTTAAAATACTTTGGTAAGCCTACTGAAGAATATATTTGTCTTATATTCTTCTTTTCATTTACAGTCGTCAGTTTATAATTCATTAGCTTTTACACGAGACTTAGTACGGATGGAAAAGCATACAACTAACCTAAAAACAATTTATTTACAATAAGCGAAGCAGCAAATAAAATTCATATTTTTTTTTAAATAAAGTCAAATCTATTTTATTTATCGATCGATATTGAGATAGTTACAACAATATTATACACATGATTTTTAAACTTTTAATTAAAATGAAAATATTGTTGTCAACAATTAGAAGACACAGCACAAGCAGAAATTTTTAAATCCAATTGGGGAAAAGCAAATGCGAGAATTTTCTATGCCAGTTGGGGTAACATTATGTTGATTAGAAATCTTTAATTTCCTTTATTCTGTTTTATTTTAATTCAAAAGTACTTCAAAATGAATTTGAAAAAATCGATTAATTTACAATGTTTAGTTTAAAATGCATCAAACACTAAGAAAATAAGCAGAATCGTTTGAAATAATCGGTCTACAACACGTTAACGCTAACCTCATTAGCGAGGGAAAAAACATGCTGAAGTCCTACTCATTTGGCGGTGAAAAAATGAAGATTTTTTTGGCGGGAATATAGTTTTTAATTAATAAAAAAATAACCATTCCATTAACCGTAATAAATAGTAACCTATGTCCTATTCCAGATTATAATCTATCTCTGTGCTAAATTTCATGTAATTTCGTTCAGCTGTTCTGGTGTGATTGACGGACATCATTCATCCTAACTTTCACATTTATAATAGTAGTATAAATGAATTAATATAGTTAAGACAACAGGGAATCAATTTTAAAATATTTATGATAGTCACTAGTTCTTTTTTATAATTCAACAAAAAAAATTCCAGAATTTTATTTTTGAAAAAATTAAATATTGCTTTATAAGTACTGCATATGGAATTAGTTACAACGTTTGCAAGTTATCATAATGAATTACGAACCATAACGTAATTTAGAAACAGAGAATCCGAAGTAAATAAAAGGATAGTTGATTAATGATTAGACTGAACCGCTGTTGATAAGGTCTCCACTTCAGAAGCGGGAAGTTTTTAGTTCAAAGCCCAGCTCTATAAAAGATCTGCCTTATTTTAAATCTGGCATCGAGATATAAATACCACGTAAATTAGAGGTATCCTTCTTCATCTGCCCAGAGGTAAAACATTTTAGGTTCGTCCAAAAATATTTTTCTTACTACTTGAAACCGTTCGTACATCTAAATTAATTGCATAAAAGTGATAAATGGTCCCTAAAATTGTGATTAAAGAAACTCCTTGAATCTCAAACATTTAATTGATAAAAAAAAGTTACGAAATGTTAAATTTATATTTCCCATAAGTTGCTTGTTTATTTGAAATATAATCATCATTCTGATTTCCCCGGTAATTCACTGATGATAGTCTCACGCAACTCTCTAAATACAATCTTAAGTTGTCAAATTCTACCTTTCTTAAACCAGAGCTACGAAATGCTTTGAATATTTACCGATGTTGGCCGCTGAATATGTTGTATTATCCACCGATAGTATTTTAGCTCATGAGTTTCCAAAATATTAGCGTTGAAAGATTCCCAAGTGGTTCCAGTGGCCGTTAGTCTCAAGTAAAAAGAAATTTCAAAGATTTGAAGCAAATCATTCTTTAGTTTGGATCCCTGACTGTATGACACGAGTCACCGCTTAAAAGGTAAATAATCATTCATTGCTTCAATCAGAGGGTGACAATACCACTACACTAGGAACAACAACTTTTTACAGTCGCTAATTCAACCGTTAACTGGACTACTCAACTGTCAAACATTTCCTGAAATTTAATTAGACCGAATATTACTCAGAAAATACTTGTCTACGACCGATGAATTATATGCCCCTAACGTGGGTTTAGTTTAGTTTCGGTTATATTAAATTCCCGTTGTAAAGCAACACTAGGGTTAATTTAGGGAGTACCTCCTAATTTTGAACTGCGGTCAGACGACGAGGACGACACCAGATCTATCCCTTTCTCTCCACGCCGCACCAGCTGGAGGATGTTTGGACCTGACGGATTCAATTTGCAACAAACCCCCTTACACGACGATTCACCGGAGAAATCGGGTCTCGAACCTGAGACCCTACGGCTCACGAGCCGAAATGTTACCACCAGGCCATCGCGGTTTTTCCTTAACGTGGGAACTAACGTTTAAGTCAAATTCCGGCACTCATGTCGTGTCAAAATGGCATTCTGTCCGACATTTAATTACCAAATTATTTTTACCTTGTTTTATGCTCTTTAGAAGAATGAATATAGAATACCACTGCAAAATTAAACTATTTACATCTGCTTTCATGCAATCTGCATAATTTGAATAAATTTAACTGCAAAATAATGCCACTGAATGATAATCGAAGAAAAACTTTGCATCTCAATCAACAACGGTGATATTGTAAATCAAAACTAAGCATACGAAATGTTTCCCGTCTGATAAGAAAAACTTTTGAAACATCTAATCTTACAGTTTTTCAGCTCCGGGATGAGATTCGTCCATGACCGCTTCCATCGAGAGTCTTTTCTTGATATCTTTAAAAGTCTGAAGCGAAAGAAAAATATTACTCTTGAAAGAAATGTGCATCAAGAGGTATTTCAATTTCTAAGAATTTATTAATAAAGTTTTAATAATTATAGTTCTTATGAGTTTCCATATTCTAAAACTGTTTAATGCATTTGAAAACAATTTGCCATCTTGGAGCCCAAAATGTATCGTGTTTTAAATTTTGGTCATTTCATTAGAAGTGGCATTATGCCAATTGGCTAGTTTTCTGACGTAAGGTAGCATCCTCTACCTACTGTTTTTACTACTAAACCAATTTTTTTTTTAAATTCGAAACAATTTGTGTGCGTGTGCATGCGTTAGTGCGGCAATCTTTTCAGAAATTCTATGATAGATTTCATTATTGGAAATTAGAAAACAGATGTTAGACTAAAAGATACACTGAACCATTAATAGATTTAGAAGGGTGCAATTGCAATTAAAATCAGTTTTAAAAAGCTTTCAGCCAAATGCACCAGATATATCGATGAAAATTTATTTCGAAGCTTAAATATACTTTTGAAAAATCAGTTCTGACTTTATACATATGGCAAATCAAAATCAGTTTTAATTTTTTTTTTAATTTACGCAGTTAATATATTACAGAGGATCATTTAATTTGAGAATTATTGAAATGAACTGGGTAAAATGGTACACTACATTGTTAATGAAGCGGAATTATATAGTAGTGTTAAATGTTTTGCATTAACATAGTTGAATGCCCATTGCTATGCGATTAACAAGATAAGGTAACTTAACATTACATGATCAGAGGAGGCAATTTAAACCCGGATTACTTCGGTGCTGTAAATAAGGTGAAGTCGGCCAAATATATGACTAGGATCCTATTGCAAGATGCCAATGAACCGATGAACTTTGCTCTTCATCATAATCGGTTTCCATATAAGAATTTGGATATATTCTAGATAAAATATTTCAAGATAATACAATAATTTTTGTCTTTGAAGCTAAAGAAGTACACTACATTTCTTCTCTGAAATACAAATCTTTTGTGGATTTTGCAAATACTACAAAAATGTTACTAACTCTACTTGTCTTCTTTCTTTAACTCGTTCTTCTAAAGCATATAATAATTTCAAACTTAGTACAATGTTTAAATTTTTTAATTCATTTAAGAGTAATTCGAATATGTTCTTATTTGTTAATCTTGTCGCGCCTTCATCATTTATCAGTCGTTTCCGACTGATAAAATTCAAAATATTTGTTTGTTTTTTGAAGAAGAGGACATTCCAGAAAACTGCTTTTTTTTTTTTTTTAATTTTAAAAACCGATTTTTGAGTGTGACAAATTTACTTTAAAAAAACGGTTTGAAAAATCGTCAAACCCTAAACTTAATCGATCTTTTTTTTTTTTTTTCAATCTTTTTTTTTCCTTTAAAGGAGACATTTTTTTTAAAAAAATTAACTTTATATTTTAACCAATGAAAACCTTAATTAGTTGGTGGGAGTGGTCTCTCCAAAATATACCAGCGTACTTTCTAGCGAAGATATCACCCTTTTCACCCCACATGAAATGTTTTACCTTGAGTAAGCCAATCAATCCCATACACGGTATTGGCGAGCAATTCTTAATAAATATTAATCTTTGCCGTGAATTTTATATTAATACTACATCCATCGTGTGATTCTTGGCGATGTTTTTGGTAAACAACTTGGTTAACTGTACCCGGAAAGACGTGTTTTTTTTTCAACTGGTAAAAATTAAAATTTGGTAAAACAAACTCCAATTGTTTTCACAAACTTACATACTAAATTTGATGTATTTAAGTTATTTCATTTTGGAGTTATCTCGCTTACCTGCTTGTTCAAGTATTTATGCTTAGCAATTTAAGTTTTGTAGTCATAGCGTTAACTTGTGTTGAAATAAAAGGAAAGACAGACTCCCTATAAATAGATTAGGCTCAAAATTTGACAGATATCAACAAATGCGATCTTAAATTTAAATCCAGATTTCCTTATTCTCGTTCAAAGCGTTTTAGAATTATCATTTTCTCAATATCCAACAGATATAATGCCGAAAAAACCTTCTCGAACTCAAGGAGATCTAAAACCAGTAGATTCGTCAATCTCGAGTTCGTATTTTTTAACGATCATGATATTTTTTTCTATTCTTCGTATATGAAAAAGTTTAGTGTTATTGTTTCAAATAGCATTTGCCATGGACAAACCTGAAGATTCAGTCAAGCGATTTTAAGCCGAAAGGAGCGTCTCTTGTTTTAAGTAGCACCAACCAAGGCCAAGAGTACGACTTAGCTACACACTCATCACTTTCGCCTGTAGAACCCTTTTTTACATTCACACATCTCACATTCACACATCTCACAAATAGAACAGATAGAGAATACCCATACCCTGACCGGGATTCGAACCCAGAACGCCCAGATCACGGGGAAGACGTGCTACCCCTGTGTCAGGACTTCAGCACGAAAACGTATAAATATATCTAATATATTTAATAGATGATAATAGTAGCTGCCAAATTGTCATCACTATATTGTCTACGTTTAGCGTAAGTAAATAAGTGATTAAAACTGCTCATAATAATCTCTTTTAATTTTCATAGAAACACACGTGAGACACACGTAAATAAAACATCTAAAAATAAATTCCGATCGCCAGAGCTGCATTTTTAGAGAAAACGTTTCTCGCCAAACTTAGTAATCCTAGCTACTTATACTACAATATTAAAAGCATTCGTTACAATTTCTTGTAGCCAATCGTAGATATCTAGAGTGTTTCTGGGGGATTAATATGATTTTGGGAAACTTGATACTAAACAGACCTATTCTTAAGTCATTGTTTAGTAGCATTTATAATAAAGTGTATTAATAAGTTATTCGTGTAGCTTCTTAGAACAGTGATAAAAATCGACTGTAAATTTAGGAAACTTATTTCTTTTTCCACGAACAAAATAGATCTAAAGTTTGCAGACAGAAAATAAGTAATAAGTAGATATATAAAATAATATATAAAAGTAAATACAAAACAAGAAAATGAAATTGAAAAATACGCCATCCAAAATTTTTGTGTAAATAACACACTTCAAATAAGTCCTTTGTGTATAGTTCGCATACAAGAAAGTAAAAATGCATTTGTGGTTATAAGAATAAATTGCATTAAATACATCGAAAACAATGTTATGGCTTCTACGAAACTTACTCGTGTCGCTTGATATTTTCTAACAGCAGATCTGAAATATCCAGTTTCAGGAATTTCAGGTTGTGCTTGCTCAACCTTCATCTATAAACAAGTAATATAAAAAAAATTAAGTCAATTCCTACTTAGGCCAACAAAGAAAAATTCTATTTTAGTTGCTTTTTATTAAATAATTGCAATTAATATAAATAATGTATTAAAAAAAAGATTGATTTTCGCAAGAATTGAACTTGCATTCTTCACCTTCAAGCGAAAAATACTGAAGTCCTCGCATTTTACCGATCGAGCTACTGCCTGTTGATTTCAATTTTCATTACAAACTGCTGAAACTCTAGTTAAAGTATTGAAAATTAATTACATTTAATCAATGAATTAATATTTGAAATAACTGAATTTAAATCGAGTGTCACCCACTACAAGTTTTAAAACATGTGTTTGAACTTAAGTGGATGAATAAACAGTATTTTACTAACGATTCAAAATTCGAACAAGATATGTATACAGGAAGAGTGTGGACTAATAGTAGGAATTGAAAAATGTAATTTTAGTTTTTATTATTAGTATATGTCGTTGCAGTAAACTGTAGAAGATCAGAAGGCATCGAATAACCGAGGTACGCAACAACATTTCAGCATCAAAATGAGAATTGGTTTTACGGGAGATAGTTTGTTCTGTCTATACTTACTGCAAATGTACTCAGAATCTAGAAGGATTGTTCTATACCATGAATTATAAATTTATGACTGAATTACTCTGTGAACAATTATAGATAGATTAGATAGACAGACAGACAGACAGACAGACAGACAGACAGATAGATAGATAGATAGATAGATAGATAGATAGATAGATAGATAGATATACATACACTTTGAATAATGATATAATTAAGTTTAATCAATGAAATAACAATTGAAAAAAATTAAATTAACATCGAGTGTCATCCTCTACAAGTTTTTAAAAAAATGTACTTGAACATGGGTGGACGAATGAAAAGTATTTTATTCTTTCAAGATATATGTAGGGAGAGTGTGAACTAATAGTAGGAATTGAATAAGGGTCATGTCTACTTTACGGTACACGACCACATAGGGTATTATGGTTCAGTAATACAGCATCATAAACTGTGAAGAATGAATCAACCAATAGGATATTAATGCATAATAAAAAAATTCATGGCATAAAATGGGGCCAATGAGCGAACGCCTTACCATCTCTGCCTCCGAGGTCAGTTCCGGTAAGGAGCTGGTGGATCGCGCCTCCCGGGGAACGGCGGAGTCCTTCCGAGGGATGGACGCGTGGCGCAGGACCCGCAGTTTTTTCTCCAACTCCCCGAAATCGCTCAGCCTGGAAGAAAAAATATTCGTGATATTTGTTAGATATTTTGAAGTGATTAGTTATCTTTGTTTCAACCCCGTGCCATGATCTCGCTAATTTGCACTGGATCGGTGCATATTTGGTAAATCTGAGTTGGCAATACTAAGTTAAAAGAAAACATGTAAAAAACATAAATAACAGTTATTCTATTTTTTTTGTCTGGAAGTAGAGGTTGACTTCACGAGAAGAGAGTTCGTTAACAATACATTCATCAACCGGGTTTCTTTTTTTGTTGTTGTTGTTGGATAAAAAAATTTTTACTTTATATTTTATAAATACTCCAAGAAGTGAGTTACATTTTATGTGGCAGAATAATAAATTCGTGCTTTTAAGAAACTCCAGCTCTTCATTTTCAAGTGTAGTAGATTACAACATTAATAGTGTGTGTGTGTGTGTGTGTGTGTGTGTGTGTGTGTGTGTGTGTGTG
>JAOUZG010009324.1:4740021-4753957 GCA_026289955.1 Argiope argentata
GTGTGTGTGTGTGTGTGTGTGTGTGTGTGTGTGTGTGTGTGTGTGTGATATTTCTTAAATATTTTGCAGTTTAACAATAAAACATGCATTTTAGCTTCTTAAGATTCTAATAATTTTTTAAATACAATAATGTGTTTGAAAGTCAGAAAATATCAATAGTGTGGGATTTTCATATCTTTCCGAAAATTTTTAACTGGTATTTATAAATGCATGAGTGAGGAGGCCCATACAATATAATCAAAGATGCTTGCCTACTTTTCATATAATTAAGTATATACCCATACATCTTCGTGGAGCTGTAAATTTCCTCGATACAATAAGGGACCGTATACTCTTTGCAATTCATTCGCTTTCAATTAATGAAGACTAACTAAGGGTACATGCAGAGTTTTAGTGACCAGTGGTAAGATTTATATAAATACCCTAAAAAAGAGCATTCAAGCCTTAACATTTTGTAATTAAGTTTTTATATTTTGTTATCTATCCCTCATTACTCGATGCTTTTAGTTAACAATAAATCTTTATAATAAGTTATCATAACAGTACTGATTATGGCAAACCTTCCCAGAAAAAAACAGTCCCTGAAAAGTCACATTTTTTTTTTATTTTTTAAACATTTAGAAATATCCATGCACTACAAGTATCACACGGGACGCACAGACAACACATTTCATACGGACATCTCATATAGAACAGCTATTCATGCATCGCATTCGATTGCACAGCTTATTTTTACAGGGAACCTCATTCAAACTACTCACAGATAGAACAATCATGCCCCAACCGGGATTTGAACTAAGGACAACCAGATCACCGGAAAGACGCGCTACCTCTTTGCCAGGATGTCGGTTGAAAAGCCATATTGATTTTCTAATCTAAGACTCTAATTATCCTTTTGGTTTATCCTTTGATTTATTTTAAGATCTAACTGCTCAAGAGTGAGCAGTTGGGGCTTATGCATCTCAAAAGTTATCAAACCATGAAAATGGAGTAATGTTAAAACTCACCTGTGCTGGTAATCGTCCCATCGACCGTAACAGAGATCGAGACCTCCAACAAAGGCGTAGGTTTGGTCCACGCAAACAAGTTTCTCGTGATGCGCCCACAGAAGGACGCCTTTCGAAACTTCGGGGTGGCGGATGACCTAGAAGGAGACGGAAAGAACCCTTTTAACGCAGAAATATTGTGCAACATCCCTCATAGTTGCTCTATATTTTGAATGCAGAGCAATATATTGAAAGTATTCAAACAGTAATGTTGAACATTTTGAACAAAGGTTTATTCTGCAGGGAATAAACCTTTGTTCTATAACAGATAAACTTTCTTTGAAATGTATTACAGATTTTCTCTTTGATGTAAAGCATAGCAATATAGAGAAAAACAATTCGATTGTTGTTGAATTGAGGTATCAAATATTGTGAAATTTGTAACTTATGCTTGTTTCCTTTTCATTTGTAGTCCGTTCTGATAAAATAAACAGAAAACATGTGTGTATGTCAGTGTATGTATTCCAATTAAAAATCTGAATGGTAAATTTTTATGCTTTCTTGTGTACAAAATATACAAAGTAAATGCATTATAATCATCAAAAAAATTTATCCCTTTGAAAAATAGATTTTTGGATATTTTGATAAATTCTCATGTTTAAGAATTCCTCTTTAATAAGAAAAATATTTTTTTAGCATGTTCGTGTGCATTCCTGTGAAAACAGCTACTCAAAAGCGGAATAAATTAGAAGAATAACATTTAGCATGTAACTTTTCCTTCCTAATGGATTGGAAATGCATTAATTTTCATCTAAATTCCTCCAAGAAAGTAACCTATTTCCACCTTTCAAGCATTTTACTTTAAAAACCATCTAGGTACTCCATAATTGCAAGAACAAAATAGGCTATACTTCTCCTTTTGAGTAACTCTTTTCTCTTTTAGATTAAAATTTTTATCCACTCAGACAAAAGTAGAAAGCATAACAAAACACTTTTTATTATAAATGTAAATGAAAAGCCGTTTAAAAACATTAGCAATTAACTCTTTTTAATTATGAATTAAAGTACAACTATCGCCCAAGAGACCCGGTAAGGATATAAGAAGGATACATTTTTGAAGCGTTGAGATTCAAATGAATTAGAAAGATGGAATTTTTCTACTTGATGGGAAAAGAACAATAAACATTCCAGAAACATTAATTTTGCATAGAAAACAAAAATGGAATTGCTAATGAATAATCTGTTTTACTCAAAAAAAATTATAGAGCTGGTTCGTTTAGAGCTTGATTATTTATCTTTGTAGTAAATGATCATATTTGGGGGCAACATAAATAAAACACTCTTTAGCTTGTGCATTTTTTTTTCACATTAGTAGTTATAATGTAATAAAACGCGTTTGTCTTGAAAGGATTATTTAAAATTTTAATAATTTAGTTTTAATTAAAATTGTAATATTTTTTAACTTAGCTTAAAAACAATAAAACCATCCCTATTAACGATATTTGAATCTCATAAACTCACAAAAAAAATCCTCAACTATAAAAATCCCTCAAATAACAGTTGTACTGCTACTATTAAGGCATTATTCCATTTAGAAGAAGAATTCAAAAAAATGTCTGATAGATATCTGGCATATCAAGAGATATCTTGTATTAAAAGGCCGGTATCTTCGAGTAAAACAAAAGCTATAAAAGGATAGATCTATGGTTCTGAGCATTTTTGACTATATTTCTGGTAGTATAAGATACTTTTACAAACGAATGTGTATGGAAATAGAAAGTGCCATTATATCATACACAAATTGCATTACATTATATCATAAGCAAATGTACAGAAATGATGAAAATATATTTAAAATTTTCACCAACTATCTCACCTTGATATTTTTGTGCATCCTCTTAAGTTTCTTTTTGGTATGGTAACTGTTGATTCCCAAGGCCACTTCTAGTTCTTTGTACAGCAGTACATATATCTGCACCCCCTCCCTCTGAAAGACATCACTTTTTTTCAAATTTTGATGTCATACATAAATATTTGCAAATTAAAATACGTACAGTCTTCAAAACAATAAGTTCAAGACATATTCTTCGAGACATTTAAAAAGTTATGTGTTGTTTTTTGTATGTAAATAATCGATGGTGCTTTCACAATTATTAATTTAAAAAACTTAAATATTCACACATCAGATAGAAAGAACAAAAGAATTCTTAAACAGAGCAATGTCCTATTAAAAAGAAATATTTATTACAAAACTGCCAAATTTATATGCATTTTGGAATATAAGGACGATGTGAATATATATAGGAAAGGAACAATAGCGAGTAAAATATGATTACAACTTAATTTTTTTTAATTCAACTTGCATCGTATAGTAATACATTCTGAATTATGACGGATATTAATTATGAATAGATATAGGGGTGCAACAGATACCAATATTTGTTATAAGTCTCAATTTAAGTTATTCTTGTAATAATGTAAAGAGTTCTAAATAGAAAAATATTTAAAAATCATCACATTTTTTTCCTTTTTTAATCTCTATATTTTCTTATATGATTTATTTAAGATTATTTATTTTAATATTTTAATATTCTTATAATTAAAATTCAGTTAATTTAATCAAATTTTAAGTGTTTTTCCGTGGTGCCATCTGTTGATGAAATTGATCAGTCAATTAGCACAAATCAATGAAAATAAAAATACAATTCACTTTTGCACACACCCATGTAATACCAACTTTTCTACAAATGTGGTTAACTGATAACTATTAATTAATTTTTACATCGTAATGCGTAGAGTTTAAAAAACTCTTTGTTAGGTTTTTTTTAAAAAAAATATGTTTAGTTATTTCCCATGCAGATCTATTGGTTTTGATTTTAACCATGCTATATTTCTATCAAATAACTGTTGAATGTCTATAGTAATATCAATATAACATAAAAACAATTAATAAAAATATTTACAATGTAAAGAGCTTATTTAGAAATAACAAGAATTCGTTAATGCATATCAATGCTAATATAAAACGTAATATGATAGAAACGAGATTCTGTGATATAATTGCATAGTAAAGCTGGAATGCTAATTAATTAAAATAGAGAAAAACGCGCTACATTGATGCATCAATAAATAATATTTTTTAAACTATTCTTATCAAAAAAATTTATTTTCATTTTAAAACGCATTTTGATACAAGGAAGAACCTGTCTCCAAGACTATAAACTCTTTTTATTAGGGTAATTTTCTATTGCAATATGAGAGATGATAGGGAATTTGCCTATTCAGATACGAGAATGTCTTATGCATGTAATCCAGTATTTAGAATCATCCTTGTACAGACTCGAATCTATTTCAAAGCATTAGTTTGTCTTACACTTTAAATACTGTTGAAAAATGTTTTCTTGGGAATGTGTTTGAAGGTCATCCAGTAAACAGAATCTTACAAAAATAAAGCTCTTTATTTTTAACGAAATCTAACAGGAAAACTCTTGTAGCCACAGCACTTACATAAGTCAACAAGAAATATTGCAATAAAACAGCACATTCAATATCTAGCTCGCAGCTTGCTTGATGTCCACTTGAATGCTTGCTTTATTTATAATCTCTCTACAGGAAGTGATGTAATATTTGGAAAGTTCCAGAACTTTCTCCAAGCTTCCAGGAAAAACTAATCTCAGTTTATGCAATGTTCAGATCATCTGAGTTCTTCTAAAATATTCTTTTTGTCACCAAAGTAGCCAATATTTATCTTCAATGTCACTGAAATTCTTGCCAAGTCGCCAATTTTTATCGCCACGATTGCCATAGCAGGTATACGTTTTACCACTTTGTAATAATACGAAGACATTTGATAAAGCTGATGACTTTATAAGACCAATAAATTGAAAAATACCAAAGTCTTGCCATTGTAGTTAACAGCATCTAAAATATAATACTACATACAGAAATGTAAATTTCTTGAATATGTTTTTAAGATATTATTTGATCAAATTATTGAAAACTGTACACATAAAAGCTAATCTTTATATTTTAAATAACAGAAACGTGACCAACAAATATACCAATCGGGATTTATAGTTAAAATTCCATTTAAAAACTTCTGACTTAGTAAGGACAACAATGCATTCTTCAGTATTATATCGCGCTTCAGGGTTCATGTAGATTGAGAATTGATAAAAACAACCTCTCTAAAAATCACAAGACATTTATACGAAGAAATCTCTAGAAGATGCAGGAAATGACAGCAGTTAGGAGTCACAATTACACAGCTCAATTTCAGCCAATACAACAGGAAACACCTTCCAAACACAGAGGTCTCTAATATCTCAGACAGATGACAGCTTCTGTTCACTAGACAAACAATCCAGTCTTCACTACTCTCTCATCATCATGGTGGAGAGCTTTACCTTTTCCTTGTCCATCTAAGTTCTGGCAGCGTATTTGCCCTGATCTGTTGATAGTAAAGAGAGCATTTGTACAGAGTTTTTATTTACGGGTCCAAAGGCTTGGATGTGGATGCGGGAGCGAGAGACGTAGTCCAATGGTGATCCTTCTGGTAGGGATAGTGGAAAGGTAAAGCCAACCTGGATAACCATCATGGTCTATGGATCGGATTGCCGGGGCACCTAGCCCGTGCAGAAGCTCATACCAGGTAACAACAGTTTTCAGGAGGCCTAGAGGTCAGTATGTTGCCATTTTCCTCTGTGATGTTCTCTGTATCTGAAGTTGGAACCTGGTAATCATGGATAAGCATCATGATCAAGGGTATTAACATGTTTTACGTAGTACCTAGCCCTGGTCAAGGGGAATTTACCTGGTAGATGATCACATAGAGTTCATCTTGCTTTCAGTAGCTTGCGTGATCTTCTTCGACAGCTCATGTTCAGTTGGTAAAGTAGTCTCAGTATATGGAGAGGTGGGAGGCGCTTGACGAAGCTAAGGCAACTATTGGATGTCAGACAAAAAGGAGGCGTGGCAAAAAGGAATGGGGAAATGCTGCATTGCAGTTAAGGAGTAGTAAGTTAAAATTAAAAGTAAAAAATAGAATTTAAAAAAAGCAAAACTAAAGAAGAATATAAGCATCATGGTCAATCCGGAGATGATATTTATACTTGGCGTGAAAATCTGGGATTTTTGCCAAGATTCTGGAAAGTTCAAAGCTATCTCACTTAATAATGGTCCTAGAGCTTAGGTAATGAAATTTTCAAAAAAAATCCCTTTTTTTGCCAAATCTTGCCAAGTTGCCAAATCACTGGAAATGCCATTTTTAAGTAAAATACGCCTAAATCGTGCAAGTTTCGACCCATAATCTGAATATTATATATCTGATTGAGATATTTCAAGACAAAATTTACATATATATTTATAAAGTTTGAAACAATATCAAAATGAATAATGTAATATTACTTATTTTTCGTACTTACAGCTTTCCTCTTGAGCACATAGTCCAGCTGCCAGTAATGTCCGTGGATGGTGGGCCTTTTCAAGTAGATTTCGGGAGTCAGCCACCAATCGGCGATGTAGATCTCTTCCTTTGCCTTGTCCAGAACTTCAGCAACTGCCTCGAAGTAAGTGGCCCCATCCACTATCCTGAAAATCATTGGATGAATGCAATAACTGCCGTGCAAATTGAACTCTGCATTCGAAAGCAGCACAGTAAGGAAATCAGAAAGTAAAAATACGATAGTAAAACCAGGGCCTGACTAAGGCAGGGGCAGTTGCCCCGGGCCCCCACGTATGTGTGCGGGGGGCAAATCGAATAGAAATTTTATTTTACATTTTCTTTTTTAATGAAGGTTTTCCGTTATTTAAGTAGTAAAGCAGATGGGCCTCCAACTAGGCTTAGTCGGGCCCTGGGTAAACCGAAGTAATGTGATATGAACGTGATCTTTTATGAAAGAAATGTTCTCCTAAAAGAGTACTCTTTTCCTCTGGAGACAAAAAAAAAATTCTGTCTTTATTTTAAAATGTTTCATTGTCAAATTTCGTCATGAAGAAGCATTCTTAAGAAAATGTTGGGTTTTTCATCCAACAAATTCTCAGAGAAAGGCCGGAGTTAAAGGTATAACGTCCAATAACTGATTTTTTAAATAATTCTTTTAAGTCTGCTTTTTTCGATTTGTTTAAAATTGTCATCAAATTCAATACAAGTTTTCTAAATTACAAATGAAACCATTTCAAAAAGATTTGCATGAACCCTATTTTAACTTATCCTCTAAATTGATTTTTTTTGTAATATATATAAGTAAAAATTGTTAACTTTTGGAGTAAACAAATATTCACATAAATTTTTCTTGTAGATATGATAAAGAATTTTTCCTCTGGTTGAACAACGTAAAATTATGAAATAAAAAAAGTAAATACAGATAAAGAAAAATACTTGCACCAAATACGGAAGTAAAGTACGAAGATATAATGGATTTTACAAAGAAAACATTGATTTTCGTTAAGGTTTGCTCAAAAATTGAGAAAGATTTGTTTTTAAAAACTTCAGGAATCAATAGATAATAGATTAGATAAGATAATTTCTAAGAGCTCTGGATTCTCTCGCCTTTTTTTTTTGGAAGAAACCTTGTCCTTTTCTTCTACTTTTTTATGGATATATGATTATCTCACATCGCATCAACGCTGTGAAAGTAAAAATTAGGTCATGCGGACTATTTTTGTACTAATGACCGTTATTTAGATATCTCAAACATTTTTCGAAACATTTTCAACCTTTCAAAATTTTGTAGTAATTGTGAACTAATAAGATTCTTGTTTCTTGAAATTAGCTAAAATGTAAAAAATCTCTAGATATTTGAAATTTTTAATGATAGACACTCTTCTTTTTTTAAATATAGTTAATAAAAATTGTTTCCATCTGATTGGTCACAATGGGCCAGTTATATAATTATGTTCTAATCTGAAATATTTCGTTCCTGCCCAGTTAGTTTCATTTTAAAGAAGACTTGTAATTTTTCTTCCCAACACGAATAGTGTCCTCGTAAGAAAGACTGCTGAATGTTCAGCCCTGTTGCGTGCTGAGCGGTAGGCCACTTCAGTGAGCTCATAGTTTGGTCACAAACTTGACGATCATTTGGCGACTTGGCTACGAATTTGGAGAGTTTGGCAACATAATTGATATTGTAGGAAACTTTGA
The DNA here is from genome assembly GCA_026289955.1 of Argiope argentata. Classification (NCBI taxonomy): domain Eukaryota; kingdom Metazoa; phylum Arthropoda; class Arachnida; order Araneae; family Araneidae; genus Argiope; species Argiope argentata. The sequence continues at coordinate 4,748,149 of JAOUZG010009324.1, forward strand.
GAATTTTAGTGATCCTTCCAATAGAAACTAAGATGCGCCCAGAAGGTTCTCGGCCCGCCTTCGGGGAGCTATAAAAGGTCGGCAGTCTGCAACCGTGTGAAAATCTCAACCGTTCCCTCACTAAACAGCTACAACCGTGTGAAAACTACGTTTCTTCACTGAACGATACATTTTCACTAAAAGTATCCGAATACAAACTATGAACTTGTAAGATTCATCCAGGGATTTGCCTGACATCTAATGGGATAGCAGCTCTTTGTAACAACTCTCTCCTACCCTCACACCAACAGGAAGAAATCCGTCAGTCCATGCCAGTTTAGTCCCAGCCAGGCTGCCGTCAAGGATTGGAGATAGCCCAACGCGGGCGGGAACACCAACTGAGCCCTCAAGACTGTGCTAAATGGTGAATTGAATTGAATGAGGGAATTGAACTGAACTGGAAGCGGAGCTGGAGTAGAAGACATGTAAAGAGTCTTCGTGAGGATCGTGAAGAAACGGCGGAGTGCCAGCGTTGTGTGGAGCTCAAGCGAATGATTAACTGATGTGTGCCGAGTGCTGTTGTCTACTGTGAAATCGTGTGTTAAGTATCCAGTCCTTTGGTAGTAAATTGGAATCGAAAGCGAGTGAGAAGTTCAGCCGTTTGGAGGTGACCGTAGAATGAATATCTGAGGTTCCCTTCTCGTGCTGGATTCTGTTTGGCCTCTTTGTGTGCTGTGGTCGATTTCTACTTCTGGCCTACTTTTTGCTATAGTGTTCTGCTGTGCGTTCGTCTCGGCTGTACTTATTTGTCACTGTGTATTCGTCATCTTTTTATTAGTATCTTCCTGTCAAATAAACGTCGTCTTTGTTTCCTACTGAGTCCTGCTAATTGTCCTCACGCCATGAACTCACTACAAGTTAACCCGGTGATAAGTAGTAATATTTTTAATAAATGCTTAATTTATACCCGACTTTGCTGAGAAACATGGAAACTTAAATGTAAATTGGGGACGAAATGAAGATTCTAAGAGGTACGAATATTATGACGATATCTCCATTAGAACTCAAGATTCAATAAAGATCCATCTAGAAAATTATATACATTGTAGGAAAGCCATTAAAGGCGAAGCTACACGATTATTCAATTCTCTCTTTGAACGTGAAGAGAACTATAGTTGTACTCGAAACACTATAGTACTATCTCTATCATTTAACAATGATTTTGTGTTCGCTTACGTGTAGTTGATTTTTGAAAGAAATTTCTTTGTATACTGGACTTGTAACTGCGTTTTTACTCTCTGTGCTTTATGCTTTCTCATGCCATAAAATATCGTTATTATTTACAAAACTTGATATACTTATATCACCGTTGACCCACTGGACGATTTCCGTAAAACAACTACCTGACAAATAGATGGAAGATAGATCAACTCGACTAAAGGAAAGTTTCTTAAAAGTCATTGATTCTTTGTGTACATTTCTTATACATCCGATATCATTGTTCTGACTTGTTTTTTTATATAACTTTCCACAGTTCAACAATTTTTAACATACACGTAAATAAAATTTAATTCTCCATTTCAAACAGTAAAAACCTCGAGTTGAAAGCAATTAAAGTAACCTTAGCAACTGTGGCAATATTAATGTTTGTAATTCTATATAATTTGAGTACTTTTATCACGTGAGAGCATGATGTTGTTTTAGTTAGGGAGTTTTGGATAATTGAAGGCAACGAATAGCTGAAGCTCGAAATCGCATTGGCAATGAATAAATCATAAATGGCAACATTCATCAGCATCTTTTAATCACAAACATTTTTTATCTGCTTTTACCAGTATTGCTTTATTATTATGTATGCTTCTTTGAAAGCAGATGCGTTTTTAAAAGATTGAGCTGCTTTTTTAAAGTGACATCTGACATTAGATATCTAAATAAAATAGATGCTAACTATACCCATCAAAGCTACAGTAACATCAAATGAACACTTACAAAAAATTCAAAAGTATAACAATTTAACTGATCTTGAATAAATACAGAAAAAAGTACCTTTGTAAAGGTAAAATATTTTTTTAAAAAATTCAAAGAATACGATTCTGAACTGGAGGAGAATTCATATCCTGGACTGAATCAAAAAAAGCATGGGAATGCAACGTAAAAACTCAAACAAATAACTTTTCTAAAGCTTCAAAATTGCCACCACCATAAATATTACGATAGATGCTAATCAGCCACTCACCAGCGGCATTCCGAGAATGGACGTACTGGAGCAAAGGAATCGTATCGGTTTGCCCGGACGAAGTCTTTGGAACCTCGATCCAACATCAGATGAAACTCTAGGGCCCATGACTCGGCTTGTCTTTCGTTTTCGCACTTCAAGAACAGCTTCCTAAAACAGAATAGCAAATTAATCTTTTCAAAAGGTTTACAGGAAGATAGTTACAAACTAACTACATTTGCTACAAATATGTGTGCAAATTCAAAATGTTATTATGGAGATTCTTCAAAATATAAGGATTTCGGTTCTGTCTCTATTAGGAACCGAGATCTGTAGATTCTTCTAAAACATTCCACACCTTGTGTAAAGCGTATGAAAGACTAAATATCCTTACAAAAACTAATAAGGTGTGTTATTGTCTTTCAAACTGGCGCACGAAGCGCAATTGTGGTGATGCCGGTATTTCAATAACGATTTGCTATCTATTTGTGTATTTTATTCTATTGCTTTGCTTTGTGCATATTTCAAGGTGGGGGAGGGGAGAGGTTTCATGAGTTTTGCAGCTTTTGTGGAATAAAGAATCGTTTGTCCCTGTACAGTTACTAAAATTCCCGATACAACTGCTACTCAGCATACAACCGCTGTTTGACAACAGATTGTAAAACCCTCCGCAATTCTGCGCATGCGTTAGGAGGGCTTTAATTCAACAAAATAGGGTTGAGAAAAAAATGAAAACAGGAGATATTTTCATTTAACAAGGAAAACTCGTGATTTTATGGGACTTAAACATTACAGACAACTAGTAATACAGATGAAAAAAAGGTGTGTGTTCTCGTGACTAATGGCACTTGCCGTGGACAAGCTTCCGCTCATACGATCAGCAGATTTTTAAGCCTAAGAAATGCGCCTCTTTATTTTACAAGTAACGCCATCTAGTGCCAAGAGTACGACTTAGCTACACACACGCCACAACCCTTTTTAAGGGGTGGACTTCATTCATTCATCTCAGTTCGTAGTTAAACCTGGAACAGAGTAAGATCCCCTTTGATCCAGAACCCCCAGTGGTATTACTCTCCATATGGAGGGCTTTGTGATCACGAACAGATTTAACGAGCGCCAGTCGCCATGCACTCGGGGAATCTTTTGGCCGGGGAGTTTCGAACCCGTAACCTAAGGAGTACGAGTCCAACGCTCTACCAACCAGGCCATCCTGGCCCCCAAAAAAGGTCTAATGCAGATTAAAATATTGCAGAGAAATTATTATTTATTGTAAGGGGTACAAACATTGAATTATGAAGAATAAATAAAAAATTGCTATTCTTAAAATGTGGTAATTTTTTCACAAAATAATAATGATCTTTTTAATATTAAAACTGTTTTTTAAATGTTATTAAATTTTTTTGGACAATATTTTTATTTCCTGTTTTCTGCTTCTTTTCCACAATATTTAACGATAGTATGTAAAATTTTTATCGTACCCCTCCTGAAAGCTTTTTTTATCATTTGATTCGTTAAAATTTAATATATGCCAGTTATATCCAACTTATTAGCGTTTTTAAAACAATTTTTAATACTTAAATTCAAATTTAATATTTAAAAAATGGATTAAATGTTTTCGAGATTTGCTCAATGACACTTATCGATTGATTGTAATGTCGTGGATATCATAATTAATCAAAAACTGAAATTTTACAAAATCGTCAGAAAAAGTATGTAATGGCTCTAATGAAAGCAGAAAAGTAAACAGTACTTTTCGAAGGCACAAAATTGAAAGATTACTGGGAGTTTAATTACATTAATTATCGTTAAATTACGTGTGCTTAGGAATTAGTTAATATAATAACATTAATGCCCCATTTTAAAGCAACGCTAGGGCTATTTTGAGATGGATCTCGTAATTTTGAATCGTGGTCAGAAGATGAGAACAACACCAGAGCTTGCACCCCCTCTCCAAATTTCCATATCACAACAGAGGGGAATGTTTGATACCAAAGAATGTGTGCCTGATAAAGAATAAGTCTAAGTGTTTCAACACACCTGCTGAGATTCTGTATCAAGACACCACTGTCGCGTCGAGTTCTCCGCTTGCGTGTGTCCACACGGAAATTTCTATCAAAGAGAAGAATGCTGTCTACATGACCACTGCGTGGATCCAGCAAACCCACGAAGTTTTCTTTGATAAATAACCAACTGAAAAAAATGCGCGCTGCATATTAAATTCGACAGCAATATTTTTAACTTACATTTTTAATACTATACATAACAAGTAATATAAAAATAAAATAAAATAATTAAGCCAATTCCTACTTAGGTCAACAACGAAACATTTTAATTTTAACTACTTTTTATTAAAAATTAAAACTAATGTAAATAATTTATCAAAAAATGATTTATTTGAGCGAGAATTGAACTCGCATTCTCCAACTTAACGCGAAAAATACCGAAATCCTCGCTTTTTACCGATGGACTTACTGCCTGTTGTTTCATTATAAACTGCTAAAAATCTGTTTCAAGTATTGAAAATGAATTTAATTTAATGAATGAATTATCATTTGAAAAAACTGTATAAACATCGACTACAAGTTCAAAAAAAATTTACTTGAACTTGAGTGGATGAATAAAAAGTATTTTACAAACGGTTGAAAATTTGTACAAGATTCTATATACATAAGGAGAATATGAACTAATAGAAGGAATTGAAAAATGAAAATTTAGTTTTTTCATTAGTGTAGTTCGACGCAGTAAACTGTAGAATATCAGAAAGCCTCAAAGAAACAAGTTTCGCAACAATATATTCAGCATCAAAATACGAATTGGTTATGTGGGAGATGGTTTGCTCAGTGTATACCTATTTCAAATGCACTTGGAATCTATCAGAAAAATATCAAACAATGACAAATAAAATTATGATCGAATTACGCTTTGAATAATGAATTTTTACACATAGATATTCATTGAATCATGTAACTGGTAAAAAAATATTGCAGCGAATAAAAACAATTCCAAGAGAGGGTATACAGTTACATCGAATGAAAAGAAATATCTATAGGCCCTAGGTATGGTCAGTAAAGTTTTTTGTGAAGTTATGGGTAGGGTGGGGGTCTCGGTTCGGAGAAAATGTTTAGATACGAAACTCATACTGATTATATATGAATATTTTTCGATTTTATCTACAACTGGTCATATAAATAAAAAAAGTCACGTATACATTTGCTTAACATGTTATTCGAACAGTCTGCTACATTACAGTATTCATTTTACAGTTTAACCTATCATTACTCAAATTTTTATAGTTAAGCATAGATTTACCAAGGTGAAATAGGGTTCGAGATGGCAATATATGACACTGTAAGCGTGAGAGCAGATAGAAAATGTCTCATACAGTTAGTTTTAAAAAATGTGATTTTTTAGTATAAATACACAATTAATATAAATAAGAAGTAAAAAATTAAAGCAAAAAGCGCTGCTCGAAGCGAGTACCCACATCATTCATGTTGTTCTGACTACTATACTGCAATGCCCACGCCTCGGAGTGGAATAAAATATACTTATTCTAATAGTTATAAAAGTGTGTGTGTGTGTGTGTGTGTGTGTGTGTGTGTGTGTGTGTGTGTG
>JAOUZG010009336.1:0-10907 GCA_026289955.1 Argiope argentata
ATTTAATATATAAACTACAAAAGTAAGTCTTTTAAAAGCAGTCAACATTTTTAAAATAACCCCTTTGGATTTCGTAAAAAGAAAGAACTTAAAACTGAAATATTTTTTCAAACTGTTTTTCATACCTTATCTTTTTATTTTTACCATTACTCTTTCGAAATTATAATGCAAGTTAAGGTGTCATGGCAATTTTCTTAAAATATTTTTAATTCTCATGTTGTTGTTGTTGTTGTTGTTTGGTTTTAAGAATTTGGATCAGATTTTGAATTGTTTGCGAAAATTTTTACGTTGCTCTATTTTGTAATAAACATAAAAGTTATATCTTAAATAAAATTTACAGAGCTTTTTCCTTTTTTTTTTCAATTAAAATCGCTTTTAGTTTTTATTATTTGAAAAATTTTCAAAGTTTTGTTTTTTAATTAGTCAATAAATATTCTAAATTAAACGCAGTATTAATACAAGCATCAGTTTCTGTTTGTTAGTATGCGATATCACTTTCTTCAAAGAGCATATAAACATTAAATTTGTTTTAATTTCTTTCTATTACAGTTATACAAAAAAAATCGAATGATAGAGCTATTGGAATTCTCCTTGGATCACAATGTTTTTTACAAAGTTAGTATTTTTTCAGAGGAAACCTTAAGGGAAATTTCAAAATTGAAAACATTTTATTACTTTTTTAAAAATAAATAATATTTTCAATTTGTTCTTAACATTTTGGTTGCTAAAAGGAACATCATGTAAACAAAACAAATCTCTAAATAAAATTTGTAATCAAATTATTAGTTTCTATTAAAAATATTTTAGTAATTGTTTTTAAAAATTCATCTTCAAATATTAAGATAGTTTAGAAAACTAATAAAAGTAATTAACTTTTTGTTCAATATGTTAAAATGTAATCAGTTATTTTGAACACTTAATATTTCTATATATATATATATATATATATATATATATATATATATATATATATACACTTCATGCCTTATCTCTTTACTAATATTTAAAAACTCACTCACCTTTAGATTGTATTTTGTATTTGGAAAAAACATTCGTTAGACGAAGTATAGAGTGACTGTTAGTTATCTGAATGCTTTTTGTAATAAACCAACATTTACTATTTCTCTTGCTTTTGAAATTGATTATAATAAAAGAAATATTCAGGAGTTTTAGTTATTCTAATGTTTTTTGAAGCCATTCAAGGGGTAATTTTGAACGGATCTCGTAATTCCCACGAGTACGACATTTAAAACAGCGAAACCATTCCAAATTTCCCCACTACACAAGAGAAATGATATTTGACTCTAGATGGAATTAACGAGCTCCAAACTCGTATGCATGGCTGGGTTTGTTTTCATTTTGGCAAGAGCCTTTCCCATCTTGGGATAGATTCGAGCTAAGATTGAGGTTTAGATGAAGATTAAAGGTTTAAATCCCAACCTCTCCGAAAGATTCCGTTTCCAAAGCTTTGCTACAAGGCGATCTCATTCCAGTAGATTTCACAGAATGTTTTGGTGATTGCTGACCTGAATTAATGGTAGAAACCATTGTGAGATTTTGTTGTGTTTGGGACGCTTATTGTCAGCTGGCATAAATAACGTAGTTTCTTTAGCTGGAAAACGAGTAACAGTATTTATTTGCCATCTTGATTTCATAAAACTACATACGTTTTATTCCTGAAACATTCAGTAAACATGACTGGTGAAACCTGTTACATATTCAATTCAAGCAGAAGTCGGTCCCAGAGGAATAACCTTATTGGTTAAATCAGTTTGTAACCGAAAGCACGTTGGATTTCAGGATAAACTATGATTGGGAGTTTGTGCTTTTTAAAAAGAGCAGACACTAATTTTGTGTAAATAGAAATCGTAGCTAGATACTCGGCAAGATACAGGCATTTTTATTTGTTCATTAAAAAAATTGCTTTTTAATTATCAGCCTATTTAATTCTCTGCTCTTGTCGTGGTGAGAAACTCCAACAAAACCAACTATAGATTAATCTTACTTTTTGTAAGGAAAAAATATCTCAAAAGGAGTTAAATCATGAAATGTAATTGAAAATATTGGCCTTTTATGCATTTATTTGCAAAAAAACCCCGGCTTTCTGGCTTTGAGCTAGCGCGTTTTCCTCTTGATCTGGACGGCCCAGTTCGGTATGGTTGGTCTTCTGTGTTCTATGAGTGAATTTTCTAAATGTGCCCCCCTGTAAAAAGGAGTGGTGCAAGCAAATGTGACACATGAAGTAGCAAAGGCGTACTCTTGGACCTACTTAGCGTTACTGAAAAACAAGGGAGGCTCAATCGGCTTAAAATCGCCGTCAGCGCGCTTGTCCATGGCAAATGCCAACACCAATTTGAAAAAAATTCTTTACTTTTTGATAATCTCAGATACTTCACGCAAACTATTTGTATCCGAGTGATGTACATTAAATATGTCCTAAATGTTTGGTATTTAATGCACATTTTGAGGGATTGAAAAATGTGATTTAAAACTCATATATATATATATATATATATATATATATATACACACATATATATATATATATGTGTGTGTGTGTGTGTGTGTGTGTATTCTTTCTACATTTATGCTGCTTGCGTCATTTATATGTTTTGAAACTTACTAGTTTAGATTCTCTACATTGAAAAACTGAATGTAAATTAAGTGCTTGAAAGATAAATACCTACAATTTAAAAAAAAAGCATAAATATGATTTAAACTCGACGTTTCATTAAAATGGGACAAATTTTATGGCCTTTTCCACACGAATTAGAAAGAAATTCTATTATTTCTGTTCACATTTATATTAATAACAATGGGGTGTAACATAAAGAGTGGAAGGAAAACGTTCCGGAGGGATAGCAGAGTGAGGACGTCGCTGTTTTTGTTGAAGATTTATGTCACTAACTGGTGTGCAGCTTTTACTTATAATACATGTCTATTTAAACTACTACCTTTCAGGGGGATAACAGAGTTGAATCATCGCATCAGTTTTTGTTGAAGATTTATGTCACAAACCAGTGTGCAGTATATCGTACTTGTTTATACTCTTACCGTACATGTTTATTTAAACTGTTAATGCAGGGGTTTACAATAAAGTAAATATAAATGCTAACTTTTTCACAGTAGTTGTGTGTGTGTGCTCAACTTCCCGCATTAAGAGCAAATAGTAAATGCTTTTATCAGTGCTTTTGAATTAAATTCTGAAAATTCAATCAATGAAACCTAATGATAGCAAAAAATAGAGATAATTATAGAACAACATATTTCTTCTTATTATTTACAGATTAGTATTTCTCCGTTGAACTTTTTCTCGTAGCAATCAACATAGTACTTTCAGTTATTATGTTTGCTAATGAAAATGTAATTAAATTTCAAATTAAGTAATAATTAAAATTTATATTATAGAACTCATTAAACATCGCTAAATGTTTTTCAATGCCTCTCAAAGAATCATTAAATGTATTCTATTTTAAAATGATCGCTTGACTCAGTTTTTCTTTGATGGTTAGGAGATCATGGGTTCGAGTCCAGTTTATTTGGAAGATACACTGTTTAGATAAATATGAGGAGCAATAAACTTGTTGATTGTCTCCTCAAGTTGGTATAAATTCTTGGTCACAACAAGGTCCTATGACAATAAACTTCACTTAGGTTTTATACTGTATACTAAATTGCCCACAAAAAAATAATAACACCCTACTTTTATATGAGAGAATCAAGTCATGCTTCCTCATATGAGACGGAAAACCGAAAACATAATATTTAAAAGTTTACATTACATTTAACCAAAAATAAAATTTTGGCGGCCAAACGGCTAATCTATTATTGACCGAACATTATCGCATAGAATTAATACCATTGAAATAATAATCAATGTATACGGATAATTTGTATTTAAAGCAATTGATATAAGCTCGATTACACGAGTGCCAAATGTTTGGTGTTTGGAAACATTTGAAGTAAGCAATTATTAAAAGAACAATTTTGAAAATAAATATTTCGCACATCTGAAATTAAAGACAATAGCAAAATCGCGTTCCTTTAAGTATTCTTTAATAGCTTTTGTTATCGCGCCGATTTTCTAGAATAACTTTAAAAGACTCTAAACAACATAACAAGAAAATCTCGAGTTCGTGACCGGAAGATTGGTACAAAGTCTTTAAGAACCTATGCAAATTAATTTGCCATTATAGATCAAACGTTTTCTCCCGACTGTTTTGAGTAGAGGTTGAGAAGTGCTGTTATAAGAGGCTTTATCATTTAATTGAGATTCAAATTCTCTTCAAAATAACCGTAGTACCATTTAAAAAAATTGATTATTAACTTGAAAGTCAATTAATGAAATCTGAACAATTATTGAAATTCTGCAGAAAATATAAAAGCGCAAAACAGTTTGATTTATGTACTGAAGTTAATATTTACAAAAGCGCATTATTTCATGGCCAGAAGTAACAGATATGTTCTGAATAAAGCAGGGATAATAATTGAGGAAAAGAGTTTTCATTAATTTATTTTTAATCCTGCAGTCATGTTAACTCTGAAAAGCTTCCGGGTAGGATGGTCTTGTAGTTTTGTGCTTGATGAGGGCACCTTTTGACATCGAAAAGTTTTCTTCCTTGATTTTTTCATGTTAGATGCTTTCTGGAGCATATAACTAAAATGTAACAAAACGTCTTCTTCAAGGTCAATTGAAATTTTATCCGTTTTTTCGGTAATTCATTAATTTTTAATGGAAACCAACAAATAGCATTTTGCTGCACATATTTGGATATACGAAAGCATATGAAGAATTTCTGTAAAACTCCGAAAATAGCAGCGATGAGGGCACCTTTTTTTTAATTCGAAAGGTTTTTTTCATTGATTTGTTCCATAGATATCTTAGATACATTTTGAAACATGTAACGAAGTTAAATTTTTATCTTTTTCAGAAATTCATTAGATTTTAGTGGAAACTAACAAACGACATTTTGCTACATATGTTTGGATATACGAAGGTATATAAAGAATTTCTGAAAAGATCCAAAAAAATCACAGCGGCAGTAACCTCATCATCTTAATTATGCACCTATTTAAAAAAATCTTGATTTTAAACTCTGAATTGTTATGAGTGGAAGCTACAAAGATATAATACCTACAAACTTATTACAGTGGGGAATGGGTTGTGCGCTGATGCTGAATCGGATAACTTTTGCTGTTTACCATTGGCATTTGAAACATTGGGTGGCTCAGATTACAGCATCATTATATGCAGCGATTTATTACATCTCATAGAGTTATTGTCAAAATATGTTATATGCACTTACATGTGGTCGAAACCGATGTCCTGGCTCAGTGGTAGCACGTCTTCCCCGTGATCTAGGTGTCTTGGGTTCGAGTCTTGGTTCTAGCATGGTTGTTCTATCTGTGAGATGTGTGAATGTGCCTACTGTAAAAAGGAGCTGTGCAAGTGAATTTGATGCATGAGTAGCTAAGACGTACTTTTGGCTCTTGTTGGCACTACTTAAATTCAGAGACGCCCTCTCGGCTTAAAATTGCTGAGTGCGTTAGCGAGCTTGTCCATGGCAAGTGCCATTAAAAACAACAACTGCATATACTTGAAAGTAGAAAAAATCTGAAATGGTATTAAGAATCTGCAATATAGATTTAGTAAAAAGCTCTAAAAAATAATTGCTGAAGGAATCTACCCATTTAAATAGAATCTTATGGAAAGACTATAAACCAAATAACACCATTTAGAAGCTGGGCCATCTGGGATTAGTAACAACACAGAAGCATTAGATTTGTTTCATTAATTCTGATATAAAGCATGTATCGATGGTTTAGTTGACATGTACAAAGGATTTATGATTTAAGCTCACGTGTTTATTGCAAAAAATTGTAAAACTACAATTATGTCTTCACTGAAATTTGATGAAGTTAAAAAATAGATTAAAATATCACAGACACGGGTATTTTATAATTATTTTGGTTTAAATAAAATTCTTATTAATCAGACAATTGTATTTAGATTGATCTATCAAAATGTTTCTCTGAGATTTTAGAAATCCTTTTCTTCGGTCACAAGATATTTCACTCATTCTAATTATAACTTCATTCTAAAATCCACGATAATGGTTAAAAAAATTATAAGGCTCCTATTTTTCTGTAAAATATCACCCACTATAAATTTTACAAAAGCAATTTTCTTTGAAAGGAAATAAGTTATTTAATTTTTTTTTATATTGAATTGAACATTTTGTTTCAAAAGCAACATTGCATATCTCAATTTTACAATATAAAGTAAAAATTGAGGTTTTCTCTATCTATAATAAATAGTTAGAACTTTCTTTTTACGTCTGGAAAGAATACGAGACCGTATTGTCACGGCTTACAAGAGAAAAAAAAGTTAGAAAAATTCATTATTTTTTACAAAACATTTAGATTCTTCTTGCTGTAATAGCGATTTAAAATCAAGAGAAGTGTATTGCTTGTTAAATGGATTATTTACTTATTTGAAAAGATTAATGGTTTATGATTAAACTTTGGACTGAAGTAAAATATTTTTTTCAATATTTTCACTCATCCTTTATTTTATTTTATAATTCGCATTTTGCAATCATTTACAAAACTTTAGGCATCGTTCTAAATTATCGCTTGAGGTGGATTTGGTATATTAAATTTTGTGTGTTGGATATAACATGGCTAGATCGAATGATCTCTCAGATATTGAAAATAAATAAATAAGCACCTAAATGCTGAGAGCTCATGTTGCATTATACTTTAAACACAGAAAATATTCTTCACTAATAAGAGAAAGCAATCAATAAAAATCAAAATTTTCAATCAATAAATAAAATCTTTAATATTCAGTCTTCCTGCAAATAAATATTTGTTATCAATTAAAACAAAAGATTGGATTTCGGGTAATGAATTTAAAATATATGCTAAATACGAGAAATAACTGATTTAATAAAATTATTTTTTAAAATATTCAGTACTCAAGCTTTCTGTTAATCATTATGTGTTAACAGATAAAACAAAAAAAAAACGATTAGGGTTCGGGTAATAAATTTGTATAATATGCTAAATCCGAGAATATGAGTAAGTAAAATTATTTTTTGTGTTGTGCAATATTCAAGCTGTCCGTGAAGGAATATTTGTTATTAGATAAAACAAAAGTACGATTAGGGTTCGGGTAATAAATTTATATTATATAGTAAATTCGAGAATTAGGCGAGTTGGTAAAATTATTTCTTATGTTGTTCAATATTCAAGCTTTCCGTGAAAGAATATTTGTTAACAGATAAAGTAAAAATAAGATTAGAGTTCAGGTAGTGAATTTATAAAATATTATAAATACGAGAAATGGCGAAGTTAGTAAAATTATTTTTATGACAAAAAGAAGGATCCAAAAATGGAAACAAAAAAACAAAGAATGACTGAAGGCTGTTTACTAAGCAAGATATTTTCTTCTGGTTAAATGAGATCATTGATATGAACCCAAAACCCTTTTCTAAGCAGCCTTGTAGAAAAAAAATGTGAAACCTTAATTAATATTTAAATTTAAGTTTAATATTGTGATAATTCTTCGTCTTAGTATTTGATATAAGACATAGTAAAAGCTCTACATCGAGTGCTTTTTCATAATTTATATATTATTAAATAAAAACAAACTTAAATATTCTGTCATTCAACTATTACATTTTTAAAGTCATTTAGTGACCGTAGTAATTTTTCATCCTTTTCTGTAGTATCTACAATATTGTCCCAATACGAAATAAATCTTTTTTTTTAAATCGTAAACCATTTATCTTTTCAAATAAGTAAATAATCCATTTAACAAGATATACACTTCTCTTGATTTTCAATTGCTTTTACACCAAGAAGAATCTAAATGTTTTGTAAAAAATAATGAATTTTTCTGACTTTTTTTTCTTGTAAGACGTGAAAATGCGGCCTCGCATTCTTTCCAGCCGAATTCTTAATTATAAGTAGTGAAAAACTCAGTTTTTACTTTCTATTGTAAAATTGAGATATGCAATGCTGCTTTTGAAAAGAAATGTTCAATCTTTTACAAAAAAAATTAAAGCCCTATTACATTAATATCATTTTTATATCAGCATTAAAATTCCATGCTTATGTAATGAGAAAAGAAGGTAGTCATATCATATCTCAAGGTACAGCCGAGATTTTTAACCGAATTTTGCCTTCTTAAAATTCATTTCAGAAGGCAAAATCCGTTTGACCTTTTTTGATTAATTTATCTATGTCGAATTATAAGTTCAATGAATAATTTTAAACCATAGGTGAAAACTTTTAGATTCAGAAAACACGTATTTCATTTCAAATCCTATATGACTTTTTGTTTTATTTTAAAAGAGTTTTACTTAAAATTTCTAATAGTCTAAATTGATTGGTAACGCCATATTAGGGCATTTAAATTTTAATCTTTTTAAAATTGATTATCAGAAATTTAAAAATCAATTATTTAAAAAATTCCATTAACTACATTTTGAATTGAAATAGAAACCTTTTTAATAAAGAAATATTGAAACATAATTGTTTTTAAGTAATTAATTTTAATTACAAGTCTGCTCAGAACTATCTTTAAAAATTATTTTATCTACGTATTCGTAAATTTACTCAACAGGGATTGGAAATAAAATGCATATGAAATGAAGAATAGTTTCGTGAATTCATGAAACATTATTTACGAATCATCAAAATAGTCTATGCCAAATACTTAATAAAATATAATAACGTTTGCGAATTCAAACATGTTAAATCGATAATTCACTTCAGTTTGTCATTATTATTGTCCTGGATTTTAATCTAGTGAAACATGAAAAGGGCGGATAGTCTTAGAACACTTTAATTGAAAAATGTTTTTTAAATACTTTCAGCTTTTGACATACATGTTTGAATGTTATTTCATTATTGTATTGAATTTCATTAATTTCACGACATTAATTCACGAAATTGTTTCTGTTGTCAAAGCGAAAAAACTATTATATCTATATTTTGATTTCTTTCGAAAAAAATGAACGCACTTATTTTTAATTAAAAGTTCTTCGATAAAAATGTTATTTTTTTTGTTGGATTATAATGGAAATGTTTTCCGTATTTCTGAGAAGTTTTCAATTTTCAAAAGATGAAATACAAAACTCATAACAATAGGAAAAATTAATTATTAAGATTTTAGAAAACTGTATGTATTTTTTAAGAAACTAAATTGCCAAAAATCTGCAAAGGCAGCCCAATATTTTTATATTACAACATTTTTTACATTTTAAAATTGCGTTTCATCTAAGATACATCATCCGTATTCAATTTGCTGACTCTAACTTGTAGGGGAAAATAAAGAAAACCATTTTAATTATCCTCGTCGTAACATGATTTTCCCTTTTTTAAGTGTTTTTTATAAATAAATGACTTCATCAAAAAAGAAACTAAGAATTTGAAATTGATGTAATTTTGTCAGTTTTAGAGACACACAGTGCCTTACCTCTCTGAAATTTTAAAGGTCAGGATATTTCTGCATTAAAATCACGGAAAGGCGTCACAAAGATGTAAAATACAATTATAAAGGCGGTATTGTTTTGTGTAAACTACTTTATTCACACCGCACGCCAACTCATTACCGACTGAGTGAAGCATAATAATTATTAAAAAAACATTGAGAGTTTTGTTGGATGAAAGACTGATAGAATGAATTTGACAGAATTCATATAATATAATACATAAATACTTATAAAATAAATATGGTAAAAAAGCAAACGGAAAAGTAGCCCAAATTATTCCATAATATCTTTGTATGGAAAACCAAATTAAAATCCTTCTCCAAATAGTGGCATCTATTTCTAAGTAGATGTTATTTGCAATTGCAGAAAATAAAGACAAGATGTATCCCGATTAATTTTTTCTGTTGATATCAAATGAAAAATGCGCTAAAATCTGCGTTTATCTAGAATTTATGTGGCGAAAGTTTTTTTCTTACATAATCTCTGTTACGGAACAATGTTTAATTCACCGATTAATTTCTTCCTTATTGCTTATTAATAATATTTCTTAAATCCTTAATGTATGTATATACTTTAAAGCATATGCATATATTTCTAAATACTAAAAGTAAACAATACTTTAATTTTTAAAGTATATACATGCTTATATTAGTTTAATATAGATATACTTTTTCTTAATTCCTGAATTTTTTTCAAACCAATATTTTCTTACACAAAATGTGTTTATAGGTTGTATCATAAGTGTTACTCTATAATCATGTACAACATCTTTTTTATTCATTTGAAATTTGAATTTATTAATAATTTGGTTGAGAGATTGACTTAATTAACAGAGCGCATTAATTAAAGACACACAAGAAACACAAGCGACTGAGTAAACTTAAACACGCATTTTTTTTTTTTTTGAATTTACGATTTTTTTCCTAGTAACCCATATCTTTGTATGAAGATTTAAGTATTTGTTTTATTGTATTATAAATAACAGAGGGTTGACAAAATTAATTTCAGTAGTGAAATTTAAACAAATAAGAACCTATTCATTTTGCTTATTTTTTAAACAAGGTGAAAAAGTCACAATAAAAACATCTAGAAGGTACGAAAAGACATTTCAATACTAATATTATTGTCACGATTAAGAAAGTTTTTGTACAAGTAGTAATCTTGCATAAAAGAGGATGACATAAAAATTTCCAGCAATTGTTAATCTTTTTTGGTTTTAATTATTAATCATGTAGTCTGTTAGTCTTTCATTTTTCATCTGAAAAATGAAAGACTAACCTTGAAAATGTGGATAAAAAACAAAGCTACTGTAATTCCATTGAACTCCTACGGACACGCTTAATTAATTGTTTTAAAATATAAACTAATATTAAAAATAACTCTTAATTTTAATCCATTTATAAA
>JAOUZG010009342.1:0-28559 GCA_026289955.1 Argiope argentata
AAATCCGTTGGGCCAAAAGTGCACTTCGGTCCGAGGGATGTTGGCTGCCTTATATAGAGGGCATTCACCACACCATCATCAAACACTTGCGAAAAGCATGCCCTGGAGAGTCAAGGCTGTAATTGCCACAGGTGAATGCTCTACCAACAATTGAATATGAATAAATTGGGTTTATCTCCTTTATCATAACCAATTATTTATTGGTAGATAGTGGATAAAATAACCAAAGAGAATGAAAAATAAAACTAAACAGTTAAATTGATTTACTAACTCTCTAAGATAAAAATAAGTGTGGAATGAGAAATAGTCAGCATGTACCGGCATGAAAATGAAAGAGAAATTCAACAACGTTGGCAACGCTACAAGCAACGTTTGTTCTCCTGTAGAAAACAACCCAAAACTGCAAACAATGGTTTATAATCTAACTTTTTGGTTGGAAAAGGCATTAGTAAAACTGACTTTTAGAGTCAAATGAGTATGGGACTGAGTACAATATGCAAATGATATAGTGACCAACAGTCTAAACATTATTGATCTATTCGTAGTATCTTCGTTGTGCAACCCAAGCACATTATCAAAATCATTGTACCACAAGAAAACTTATCTATATAATTTACATCCACAAGAGGAGGACGCATATTGAAAAATTAAGTTCGACATTTGATATAATATAATGATTATAACTTTCGGATGTTCAATTATTGCAAAACCCAATAGCCAGCAAATTCAAAGAAAATAGCCCTAAAACTTTAAGAACACTTTATAACTGTCGCCGAGCATAAAGATTGTAAATTATGTGCAGCATTAGCTGCCTCTCCGAGAGACAAAGGCTCTTTCCCGGATTTTTTTTTCTTCATATTCCATATTTCAAATTAACATATTACAAGTAGATTTAATTAGTATTTTTTCATCTTTTATGCAAAAATGTTTATTTTCCTAATTCTTGAATTTTTATTTAATTTTTGCATACAAAAATGAATAACATATTTATTGAAACTTTCAATAAAATTGCTAATTTAATTTTAAAAATTTGATAATTTTTAAAACTATTTCCTAAATTTATAAATGTCATTCTTTTAAAAGTTAAATTGTGATTCAAGAATCAGAATAATTAAAAAAAATTGGGATTTAAAAAAATTTGATTAAAACTATTTGTAAGTTGAAAGTATTTAGGTATTTTGATAAGTATTTTGAAAGAAAAAAATTCTGAGACAAACTCCTGCTTTCTCGGTTAAGGTGCTAAACCTTTAACGAGTGTGCTGTACGTACGCTCAGTGGCACTCTTAAATGATTAGGACGTAACCAAAACTTTAAAGGATAGTTTTTTCAGAATTGACGGGAAATTGCGCTTTAACATTTTAAGGAATACTTATCCTAACAATATATTACCCCAATACTGAATCCCAGCCCGAACTCAATTTTCCAACCCGTGTCCCCCTCTTGTAATTTCCGTATATATTTTTCATTCAACTGTCAAAATCGATTGGTTCTAAAACTGTAAAGGTTGGTCCCACTGTCGTATTCTACTGACAAAATTCTATTTTAAATGAAATCTCGTCTCGACGTTAATTCTGTTCCCGCAGAGTTGCACTGTTGCGATTTGCTTTACAAATTTTTTTCCTCATTTGATAAATCTGTCACATGAAATAACACCATTGAATCACAGCTTCTTTGATTTAGGTGGAAAATTCCTGAATCGGATTATTATCTCTATTGCTTATAATAACCCTTTTCCAAATTTTCCCTCTTTTATCAGCCAAACACTTGATAAATAGGACTTCAAGATCAAAATTATTCACATTCAGAAATAAAGTGAATGTTTTATCATAAACGGGAAACGGCATGGAGCTTTATGAAGGAAACTTCATTCTAATTACTTCTCAAGAACTAAATAAATATTGCATATTGCTTGATAGGCTTTTTTTCCTTTTAACCATTTGGGATCTAAAATTTCAAATTTCTTTTATTTTGCTTTTTATATTTTTGAGTTCACATACACAGAAATATGCATTCATTAACTTTTTTATAGGCTGGAGCATATTTAAAATTACAGTTATAATAATATAAACTGAATTTTATCTATCTAGATAATTGGGATAATTGTGTTTCTGAGTAAGCTTTAACGGTGAATTATTGCTGTAGCCTCCAACCTGAGACTTCCACTACAAATAAAAAAAAATACTACTATTTTTATAAACGCTTTTCCATGAATCAAATAAAACAACTTATTTAGCTTTTATTCCCTTTAATTAAATGAAAATTCATCATAAAATCTTTAATACTTACGTAATTAATAATGATCTATTTTAATTTGTAAAAAATATTTATTTATTTCATTAATCAATATTGCAATGCACGTGATCTAATACATTTCATGTGTGGAATTGCCGTCTGATTTATGCATTTATTAGTCTTTCGGATTAAATGGATTTATTGCATTGATTTAATTTATTACTGACTACTATATATACTCGACTTTGCTTCTGACCAAAAATCCTTTCATGTATAATAATTTTAGTGTTGAAATTATTTATGTATAAAATTATATACAAATCCTTTTAAAGATATATGCGTGGAAATAAAAAATATTTTTTAAATAGTGGTAGAAAGCCTTGAAAAAGCCCTGAATACCAAAAAATTTCCATATTTGAAAATCAGTTGCATTATCAAAAATAAATAACTAAGGAAAGAAAAAATTGCGCAAGAATGAGCCGGTATCGAGGTAAAGACGATAATTTTCCGATTAATAATTCATCCATCCTTAATTTAAAGTTAATGTAAATTTTTTCGGAATAATTTTTTCTAAAAGTTTTTATGGAAAAATTACTCATTGCCTGAAGATGATGCTGATAAAAACATCTAGTTTCATTTGCCCGCAAGATTTTTACGTTTCGTGGTTTGAAGCAAAGAACTGTTCTTAAGACATTGCATTATATCATTACCTTGAAAAAATGGAAACCTAGTAAAAAATCAGATATGTCAGTTTCAATGTGATTTGAAAGTATAATTATAATGAAATGTAATTTTCAATTCTACCTGAAAAAAATTTGTCTCATTGAAACAATGCTATATTTAAAATTAAAGATATTAATCTAAAATCACTGAAGTGTCATCGGCAATAAACGTGCTGAGTAGAATAATAATGAGTTATAAAGTCTTTTCTGACACATTTTGTGGCCCGCGGAGGCCAGATGGTAAGGCCTCGGCTTCGGAGCCGGAGGGTGTCAGGTGCGAGACCCGACTCCACTGAAGAGCCGCAACGAAAGTGGGTCTGGCGAAACGTCCTTCCGCTGGTTTGTCCTGGAAGTTGGAAGAAGGGGATGTCTGCTTAGGTGTTGTACTCGTCATCTGACTGCGGTTCAAAATAAGGATGTCCATTCTTAAATAGCTCTGCTGTTGCTTTAGAAACGAGATGTTAATATTAACAAACTAAACTTTTTGGCTTAATAGTTTCATCAATGGAAAATAATCTATTTTGCTTTTACGGACTATATCCATACATAGTATAATCGCCCTCATGTTGAGTAATTTTAATTGCACACATAAGATTCGATTCGATCTCCATATTTTTGTCTGCTTCGGTGTGCTAAATTCAGAAAAATTGTCACTAAGAAATAAAACATTATCTTAAAAAAGGAAATCGCTGTAATGATACTTTCTAGAAAATTGCAAAAGTTTGTTTGCTTTTGATTCTTTGATTTTTTTAGGTGCAATCCTGCCATTTAAACATGTTTCTTAAGAATTCTAAACAATCCTTATTATAATACACTTTTTTTTTTACTTGCAATTGGATTTTTATACTCACTTCTGTGTCAGTGAGTTGTCTTTCTGTTCTTTGAAATTCTGTTTCTACTTGTACTTCGTACATTTGCTTGCATTTTTCCCGTCCACATCTCTTGGTTAATTTTTCTTATTTTGTTTAACGATTTTCTATTTTTATTTTTTCAAATTTATTATTACTTCCCTTGTTTCGAGCGACGCTTACTTCCCTTTAGCAAATTCTTCCTTTTTTGCCCCAGAAAATTTTAGAAATAAATAGGAACATAAAATGTCTTGTGTCAAAATTCAGTAAATAAAAAAGTGATAGTATCTGTAACATTGAAGGGAAGATATGTTAGTGAATATATATATATATATATATATATATATATATATATATATATATATAGGCTTTGACAAAGATAATCCTAATACTCCTTTCTTATACTTTGATTGATGTCAATTGTTTGACAGTTAGAGGGAAGTTTGTTTTAAATTTTTAAGCAAATGTGTGAATTTTCTACACCAGTGTGGGTAACAAAAATTGGTTATAAATTTTAAATTCCTTTATTTGTTTTATTTTAATTCAAAAGTACTTCAAAATGAATCCGAAAAAAATGGATTAATTAACAATGTTTAATTTTAAATGCATCAAACACTAAAAAAATAAAAAGAATTGTTTAAAACATATATCCTTTCAGGAATAAAATAAACACATTGAGGGCACATTAGACGATAAAAATGTAAAAAAATCGATGAAATTTGCGATATCTTTATTTTGATATTTGATGTATATTTAAACTGTAAGCTATCGTTTGGAAAAAGATTATTTTGATATATTAATTTGTTTGCTCAATATCAGCATTTTTTTGTTGTTATTAGGATGCCACACCTTCTTGTTTCCATTTGGACAGCTGCAGTAAAAACAGTTTCGTTTTCCTCCAAACACTGATAGTGAGCATAATTTGTAATTCTGATTTTAAGCTGTTGTTAAGAGTAGAGTAGTTCAAAGTTGTAATTAATTTTAATGAGTTTAATTAAAACTAATAGCAACAATTAAAATTAATTGTGTGGAGAAACGAAACTGATATCATTGAAATGATTTAATTTTGAATTTTAAGATGGTTTTAAAATATTTCTGCTGGGTTAATTTTCCTTTAAGTTTTTAAAGAATCATCAAGAGGAATTTTGAAAAACTTTCGCATGTAATATTCAATAAAGGGGAATTCTGATTTTTGAAGCGTTTTTTCTTAACTGAATTTTGCAAAGAGCTACAATTACAGTCGCAAAATCACATGCTAAATATAATAATTTAATAATAAAGATTTTAAAACTCTATACTGAATTTTATCCATCTCTCTCTCTTTATTTTGTACTTAGCTTGTTATCTCATAATCAAAGAGCCTGGCAGGCAGACTTCCTCTGAAAAACACAGCATTTGGTAAAAATTTACTGTAGAAATCCGAATTTGATCCTCAAAACATTTTCGAGTTATCTTTGTCATCGAAAGACATACATTCAGAGATGTCTAAAACCTGGAGATTCATCAAAATCTCGAGATCGAATTTTTTGATATTTTCTCTGTAGAAAGTAAAGAAGAAAGATTAATTTCTTGCTAACTGAATATTTAATTAACTTTTAAAAATATATTCCTTTTCCCATCATTAATAATAAGCTTACGAATACGATAGAATTTCTTCCAGTTATTAGGAGGAGAACAAATGCATACATATCTAGCCACTCTTACTTTTGTCTATATTATGATATAATTAGCTTCATGCCACTGCATAACATAAAAAATATTTTTTTGGAATTTTTTGAATTCTGCTTTACTGAAGGTCTCCTAGATATGAAAAAATTACTTGCTTAAAAATAAGTTTAATATTTTTTTTTCTATCCTTGTAGAAAAAAGAGTTATGGTGGTCAATTAATGTCAGTTCCATTCTCCAGGATAGGTTGTTATCTGTAAGTCTTTTTCGCAGTAATTTTCAACTCTGGTGACTTTTCAGAATGCAAATTTCGTTTTTGCAGGGTATTTATTGCATTCACCAAAGGGGGAAAATGTCCATTCATTAGGTTAAGAAATTGTGAAAAGAAATTTTTTCCTTGTTAAAGAACCATGCATCATTTAGAAATATTTAATTATGAATACTTTATGAAAGAGTATGCTTTTCATTAAAAAAAAAGAAAAGTAAAAAAGCGGAAGACTTATTCTGAAATGAAGATCCTCTCAAATGAATATCAGATTTGCAATGAATTTTTTCTTCGATCTCATCTTTTAAGTAGACACGCATTTCGTTTTTTTTAAAAAAATTCCCCCAAAACACGCATACTTCTTGATATTACAAGATATGATAAGAAGTATTAAAATTAATTTCTAAACTCTGTTTATCATGTAACTTAAAAGAATGCATATAAATCTATAGCATTTATTTAATGAATGAAACAACGCTGAAAAAATTCAAGAGGCCTTCAAAAGAGGAATTAAAATGACTTGGTTTTCTAAGGAATACTTATATTAATCGTGAATAAATTGAAAATAAAAGGAATTGGCATTTTAGAAGAAGTATTTTGAGCGTGAAGGAGAAATTAATTCATTTAGTAATCAATGGACGCAATATAAAGAAAAATTGTATTCATTAAAATTATTTCTGAACAGAAATACATCTGTGTATTCTTATAGTTTATTAAGCAAAAATGTTGAACTGAGAGTCACTAAGGATATTTTTCTATCAGTAACATTGAATTTTGAAAATAAATGGATTAAATTATTATGGGGATATAAACAAGATTTAGACTTTTATAAAAGAATCAATAATGGAAGATAGTAGCAAAATTTAATATCATTTAATACTATTTATTTGTATGACCTTTAAAAAATATTAGAGCATACAAATTAATTATTCGTTTTTTAAATAGTTTTTACCCCTTTCATTTGTTTAAAAGATGTCAAATAACTTAAGAATTTCAAATGAGTTTTAAATCGTCCTTCAATTTTTCGTCCAATTTGCCATCATAAAAATAAAAATTGAGAAAACAACCTTTTTTTCAAAAGTACAATAACCGAAAGCTTAAAAAACATTAAAAGTAAATTGTTTGTAATGTTTTTTAGTTTTGTAATAGTTTTTTTTCTTTTCTGAATATCAAAGGATAGGAATATTCATAATAATAATGCATATTTAAAATATTTCTTATAAGAGAAGCAGAATTAATTAAAGATGCTACTAAAATACTATTAAGAGCATTCTTTGTCCTAAATAAAGGTATTTTGCACTATACTTTTTGCCCTAGATACTAGATTTTAAGACGACAGATATTATTTTTGTTATAACCTCGACCTCAGCTTTGATTTTAGAATAATGGAATGAAATAACTAATTCAGAGCAATTATGACATAATTCTGTATTAATTTCCATTACTTTCAGAAAGGTGTATTACAGCTACCCATTGAAATACAGTGTTAAATTTTATTTCGTCGTTTCAAGTATTGAAAAGGATATATAAAATCATTATAAGATTTGATTTTATTACATACGATTAAAATTGCCGCTTATTTATGGTAAAATAATTCGTAATTTCAGATTCTTTCGTAGAAAAGACCACAAATTCTGAATTAATTTTTAACTTCAATCGCAACTAAAATTTCCTAAAGTTTTTCTTGGTGAGTTTTTATAATTTCTTTAATAAGTGAAATGTCTTTTTTTTTTTGAATTTGTGCGAAAAAAATAGGGTTAAATAAAATAGCATAGAAAGTTTCGTCAGCTATAGAAACTGGCTGAAATGAATATCTGCTTCTGATCTATTGCCTCTGAGATGCAAAATTTTCTTAAATTCTTTATCCTTACTGAGAAAAACGTTTTTGGACAAAAAGAAGAATTTATTATCTACACAGTGTTATCAATTGATACTTAACAATGCGTTATATTTTGTAATGCACCATTTAATATTTTCTGTGTTTACAAGCAATTGAAAACTAGAATTTTTTCACAGAACGATTCTATTTTTGGAACAAGACAGTCAGTAACAGTCCTCAGCACGAATAAGAAATCTACAACACTCTTTGGAACCTTCGTAGGTAAAACATGAGATCCGACAATTATTCCATGCTTTTAATCTTTTACGAAATTCTTTTGTTTTATAGTTATTTATTTTAATATATCATGAACTTTCCAAAAAAGATGAAAAGCATTTTTATTTGATTACACCCTTTGATTTAAATTGGAATTTTAGAATCGAGTTTTCACTATCTTCCTCATATGCAGCGGTTTTTGGTCATAATGCTTATTACTGTTTACTATTTTGAAAACTTAATTATTAACTAACCAATACATTTCATTGAATTTTGGATACTTTCGAGTGATGCTAGTTGGGGATGAACTAGAAAAAAAAATTGATTTTGGATAAATTAACCACCAAAATTCCAAATTTTTTTGTTCTACATTGTTAGTTATTATTCATACATTTATACTTACGCTCTTTTAATAAATTTATAATAGTAGATTTTAATTCCTTATTCTTACAAAAGGTTAACAAAACTGAATCTGTTTTATAATTCAATAGTGATACAAATATAGAAAACTAAACCGTAGTAAATAAATTTAATGAACATAGTCTTTAAGACGTTTTTATTAGTCTACTAAAAAGCAGTCTTTCTGATCTTTTGGTGTTTAATTTCTAATTCCTTGTTATAAATATTATTGAATCATGAAATCATTTTTTTTTTTCAGATATTCGCTATCAGAAAGAGTTATTTGTATAAAAGTGGATCGATAGACAAATAATTCGATTTGCAAAATATTCAAATATTGTAAAGGAATTTTGATCCTAGAACTCAGCGAAGGGAAAATAGCTTCTATTTCTACAAACAAGCCAAAGAGTAAAGTATAAATGAAAGAGGAACTTAAAGTCTATTAATCTGTGAATTTTTTTAATGTTCGATTGTTTTTACAAAACTCTATTTAAAACACTTAAAATATTATGCTCATTCAAATAAAAACTCAATGTCATCTGTTTCAAATATTCTTTCCTTTTGAGATATCTCTATTTCTCACTCTTTAACATTGCCAAATAAACGATTGCAGAAAATATTTTATAAGTAAATTTCGGCACAATTTTTTTAACATTTCAAATATCGTATTTTTTTTTACCTTTTGCAAAAATGCATGAAGAAAAATCTTATCTTTTTTGCTCCTCCTGCATTTCCTAATAACTTTCATTCATCACCAAATCAATTAATTTTTTCAGTAAAATATTTTTTAAAAAAACTCCTTTCTTTAGTAATATAGCACGTCTTTTCTATCGAGCGATTTTGACACTGATCCAATAAGTATTTAAATGGCTTTTTGTACAGCATGGTTTATTTAGTTTAGTTGTATCAACTCCCTCAAGTCCTGCAGGCCGCTTCAAAGTTTGTTCTTGTAGCATGCGAGGGGGTGTCCCTGGGCGGAGTGGGTGAAGTACGTCGGGAGTTTATTCTCCTGGTAGGGTCACCCAAGTCGTGAAGGCCACTCCTCTATGCTCAGCTAAGGTCTGTAGGCATCGGAGCTGAATCAGACTTCTACCGACGGTTTTCGAGGTTCCTGACCATAGAAGCTGCCCTTTACCCCATCCATAAATAATTCATAACGGATTTGTCTTGGTACCTGAAACAATTAGCTCTTGAAAGAATCAATAACGCCCCCAAGGACGCTGTTCATATGTGTACGGACGACAGTAAACTCGATAATGACAGCTTTGGTAGTGGCACTTACATTCGATTTCAGGATCTAGAAATTAAATTCCAGAGAAGAAATCTAGACTTCTGCTCGGTATTTCGAAGTGAGCTCATAGCAACTCTAGAAGGTCTGAATTTCATCATTTTGCTACTACAGTTTAAATATATCTGGATCTTTACGGACTGAAGAAGTGTAGTCCAGCACTTGGCCGATTGGAATAATGTGAGGGACAGTACTAATGCAAAGATTCTCAAGAACCTAAAACATCTTTCCCTTTCTTATCGGATTCATTTTCAGTGGATTCCGTCTCATGTCGACGTTGCTGGAAATGAAATTGCTGACAGTTTGGCTAAAATTGGTGCTGACGAGACCATTACGCCTGTCGCTTCTCCTACTTACATGGAGTTTTTTTCTAAACATAAGGTTACGAATAAGGCAATTTGGATGGTCTCGCCAGTACACCCATGGTATCAGAGTGAGCTCCCTAATGTCTTCCTGATTCGGGACAGTAGTAGATGAGGTCAGACTGCTCTTACCCGTTTCCTTAGTGTCCATCTATCATCAATGACTTTTGTCGGAGTATCTAAACAGTTCGAAATCTCTACTTAATGTTTTTCAGCACAGGCCTCTCCTGGCCACATTTTATCTTGTACGGGGCTTACCAGGCAAAACCTGATTCATGACCCCCTTTTGGTACTGGGCTTTCTCAGGGTAAATGAGTTCATGAACCTGATCTAGCTCTGCTAGTCACGGGGATGAGAAACAACAACAACAAAAGTTGTATCTAATGTCATATTTCAAGGTTGTTTTGCGAAGATAATACCTAAGAAACATGGCCCAACTTAACCTCTTTGGGAGCCTTCGCAAAAACTTCTTTAGGGTTCCCTTTGCTTCATTACTTTTGTAATGAAGAACCAAACTTTATGATGTATTTAAATTTTTCACCTCATTATAAATATATAATAATTATAGAATAATACAACATTGACTAGAACCTAAAATAGCTACAAAGTTCCCCTCCAATGGTCAGACGAAATATTGTTCTGTCCATTTTATTGGTTTTCTTGCTAATTCTAAGCTAACATAAAACTGGCGGATTTTGCACTGTGCTGATATTTAAATAAAGTTCCATAATGAGGTTTCTTAACTAAGGAAACGTAGAATACACTTCCCATTCGATTTGCCCCCCATCCCTCTGATGTGAGGGCCTCTCGCAACTGCCCCTTATACCTCTGCCTTAGCCAGGCTCTGCTGAGCAGGTACCCTTCCTCTAAACATTAACGAAAGTATGTTTAACACTAGTCAGATTTTATGCAGAACTGAATCAGAGCAATTCCAAGTTAGGACTTGATATTCTTCCATAATACTACAGCGATCGTCTACAGAGCAAGAAATATAATATGAAAATGCCCTTTTAAATTATAATATGTTAATTTCCTTTTTAATTCTATTTCCTTCATAAAGTTTATTCCTCTTAAAACTTTGAATCAATGCCGTTAATCTCTCCTTTTTTTACCCCTTTTCGTGTGCAAATATTTATCATGGATTTCTAAATATCATCATTTTTCATGAGACTTAGTTCTTTTATATTTTCATTATTTTCGTATATAAACTTTAAACATTTTGCACATGTCCTTAAAATTTATGTTTGATTTCCCACTCTAACTATTTGTAGATTCGATTTAATATCTATATTTTGTTCTTTTATAGATCTTATAATTTCTTAAATAACTAGGGAATTGCTTTTCGGTTATTATCAATTGAGAACATGAGGCAGTTTTGGTAATGAGGTTTTGTGGTGGATCCAAAAAGAATTTAATCAAAAAAAAAAATCGTTTTTTCATTCGCAGATAGCAAGTCACCTGGCCCATGACATTTGAGACTTGCTTTGCCAGTATTGTATGAAATATTTAATTACAATCAATTGCTTTTTGTTTGTCGTTTCTGTGAAATGATGTCACCTTCCAGTTTGTATAAGATTTCTTACTTTTAAATAAATAACCTCGCGCTTAGAAAATTATCATTTTTTAAAATTCTCTTTCAGTTTTAACTATCGCACGTTTGTAAAACGCGATTTATATTTATTCTTTAATGATATTATTGTCGCATTTTTACTAACTGTATGTCTCAATATACTGTAAATATTAGAATATAATTTTAATATCATTTTGCATTACGTTCATTGGATTTTACCACATATACAATAGCTACCAGTAATAGTGAACTTTTCATGGAAATGACTGGGTATTTTTAAATCTTAAAATCAGTCGAGCTCCAAAACTTTGTTTGCCAGCTACAAAAATTGAAAATGACAATTTTAAAAAATTATCAATAGAGAGAGAGATGTCTCGTAATTTTTTAAGCCAATTTAAACTGGTTAATGACTTAAATTAATTAAGACAAATAATCATTTAAAATTAATAATATTCTCACATGATAACTTGAAATTTGCGACAGTAGATTTCATTTTCATTTTTAATTTTTATTTTTTCTTCGGAACTTTTCTTTTATTGTTTTGAATTATTCATTATAATTTGCTATCAGCTCTTCATCTCGTATCCAGTTTTTGTTTTCATATTATACTTTTATTGGGATAGAGAAGTTGGATAGAGATCATTTTATAAAATCAATGCATTTTGTTATTTTCATTTTCTTCTTCCAAATTCTTTGAATTTGGTTTGTAAAATTGCGCTGAAAGAAATTTCTTAATTCCTTCCTTTCACCTTCCTTCATTTTAAAGAATCATAAAGTCGCGAAGTTAAAAAGAAGGGTTAATTTTAAGAATAAATGTTCAATGTCCCGAATATTATTACGAGAAAAGTGATTATTATTAAAAAGAAATTAAAACAATTGATGTAAAAAAGGTATAACTTTAGTAAAGATTGATGTATCTGAGTGTCTATAAACCATTTTAATAATATATGAATGCATATATTTGTATAAAACTCTATTCAATGTGAACTCGTGAAAATATTATGTGATGTATCATTTTGTATTTACATTTTGGATGCGATAATTTAACAATGAATAGAAGGAAAATGGTTTAGTAAAAGTAAAGAAATTTATTCTTAAAATGAGGCAATATTTTCTATCCGAGTTGTCTGAGGCGATGTCTCATATAACAGCCCAAGCCTATTCAGAGCGATAACTGTGCGGATCATAAAATTGAAGTCTAGAAGATGCAATAAAAGGATTGTGTGATGAGGGCGCCATTTTCCGGAACATATCCGAGCTTGTCTCTTTGTATGGAAAACAAAAGAAGATAAGAATAAAAATTCAATTTTGTTTCGCTGCAACTTTGTAGTTCACTTTTTTCTGGTATTTA
Source organism: Argiope argentata (assembly GCA_026289955.1). Lineage (NCBI taxonomy): Eukaryota > Metazoa > Arthropoda > Arachnida > Araneae > Araneidae > Argiope > Argiope argentata. Next base: position 12,799 of record JAOUZG010009342.1, read on the forward strand.
AGAGGACTTGGCGATGATCCAAGTCCCATCAGATAGTGATCAGCTCCTGTGATGATCCAAGTCCACTGCAGGATCATTTAAAATTAATCTCTCCGATATATCCTGCAAGATAAAATCGATTTTTCTTGATATAACGCGAATTTACTATCTATTTAATGCAATTATTAAGTATAAATAATCTCTATTCATAGTGAATAGCATTATCCGCACTTCTCCAAAAAAAGCGGAATTTCCGGTTATTTCTTAAATTTTCATTAATAAGAAAAAAACATTCGTGTTTTTCCTTCTAATAAAATAACTAAAGTATAATGATATTTTACTAATTTCTATAGAGGATGCTGTAATAACATTACGTTTTAGCTATTTTTCAGTATATCATATTAATTAATTTCTTCAATAATGAACTAATCTCTAAAATAATTAATTCTTATATAGTAAACTTCAGAAATGAATTTAAATAACTTAAATGGTAAAAAAAATTGAGGCAATTCGAAAGACCGCAAATTCGAAAGGAAAAAAAGTAAAACATTTTTAAATCCTTAAAAGATGTAAAAGAAGTGCAATATATTATAAAATCATATACTCTGAAATAAACCCAAGAAAAATTATCTATCATTCCACCATTGCATATTTCAATTAGCACCGCCCATTTTATCATCTTAGAGCCAGTTTCATTATCAGGATAATAAACCGAAACAGGGAAATACCGCCAGGATAAATTTTCTACGCAAGCATGATGAAATTCAATAAGCCACAAAATTTAAATTTTTATTAAATGTAAGGGGGGGGGTCGATCTATCACTAAAAAGGATACTTATCATAAATATAAAGTAAAATAAATTAACAAGCAATGATTTATGAAATAGAAATAAAACAATCTTTATAGAGGTATAAAGCTCTGAAAAATTAAATATTTTTGAAAGTATATAGAAGCATATGAAATAAAAAAAGTAAAAACGTTAAACACGCATATTTATATATGATCCTATCCGAAATGCTGCCTAAGCGATGTTTCCGAATTCAAATGAAAGATATTCCCAGATTTGTTATCAATGTCATACACTTTCGTTTCGAATCAGTTCGATCAAGAATAATGAGCGTAAAAATTTAGATAGAGATCAAATGGCAGTTGAGAGAGATCAAATGACAGGGTTTTTTTTAAAGCATAATGTAATGAAAAATATTTTATACAAAAAAGTGAAGAAATATTTTAGGAAGCAAAAATTCGAAAATTTATTTTATGTTTTATTATATATTTCAAAATATAAAGGCTCATAATTGGTAAAGAAAATAAATTAAAAAGACATAAATTTTGAGGTATTATTCAGAGTTTATTTCGATCTGCCTTTGCAATTTGATCAGATGTAAAATGTATTAATCAAATTCAATTTTTATGTATATATAGTATGATATTTTCTACTTGTGGTTCTTTCATTGCAAATAAGTCTATAAAATGTTTACCTAAAAATTTTGCACCCTATCTCAAATTATAAAAGACCTTATACTTTTAACACATGAGCAATGAATTTTGTATTCCGCATGTAGTAAGAAAAGGGGTAAAAAAATGTGCTAACTTTAAAAAAAATTTATTCTGTAATAAATAAAATACTGTACATAAAATTTTAAAATTAATTTTTCTATTAACAAGAAATAGTATAACCATAAAGAATTTTCTTCTCTCATATAATCTTACAAATTCAATACTAAACATGAAAAGTGTATAAATATCAATGGCATGATATAAATTGGATCAAATTTTATAATAAAGAACCAACTGTTAACTTATTGAATTTTTGTTTCATTATTGAGAAATGTGAGTCGGCGTAATTTGTCATACAAATTTACTTCATTGCACCACAAATTTTATACAAAATTGGACAATAATATATATAAAAAAATAATATATATGCAATTTTTAGCCATATTTCATCATTTTGTTTCAAAACTTAATTTCAAGCTGGTTCCTTACAGGGTAATTATATGAAAATCGATTATAGAAGAACATAAAAACATTTAAAATATGCCAATGATGAAAGTTCTAGAAAATCAGGATATACAAACATATCTGGTTTAAAAAATATTCCATAAAGAAACAGACTTTTCGGGTCGGAAACCCCACCTTTCCATTTTAGTTAAATCTTCCTTAAAGCTCATGGGGGCGCGGTGGCCTGGCGGTAAGGTCGCCACAAGACGGTTTCATATTCGAGACCCGCTTCCTCCGAGAACCGTCGTGGAAGCGGGTCTGGTGGACGTTCAATCCGTCAGCATCAAACGCCCGGTAGCTGGCCTTATGTAGAAGTTTGGAGATGGGTGCCAGCTGAGGTGCCGCCTTCCTCTTCTGACCGGGGTTTAGAATTACGAGGCTCGTCCCGATATAATCCAGCGTTAATTTTTTTTTAAAAAAAAAAAGGGACGCTAATGTAACTAAACTAAACATGCAACTCATTTGAAATTCAAATTTAGAAAAGTGTCTTATTAATTAAATACACTACAGATACTATTTAAAATTATATTAGGAATATAATACTCGACGGCATATTTTTTTAAAAAAACTTTCTTGAATTATTAATTATGACATAGATTTGCAAAAATTATCAACCTTCTATGCGAACGAATTTTTTGATACGCTTGATAATTAATTAATATTATTAAAAATTGCAATAATGGCACCTTCAAAATCACCTTATATAAAACACAGATGAATGAAAGTAGAATAAACATAGATTATTCCTTTATTTAAAAAAAAGCTTTGTACACGGGAATTTATTATAAATGTAGTAGAATGTGTGAGGTATAATTCAATATTTAAATATATAATCACGTTCCCTTTCTTTCTATTTTATTCAGTATAATTTTAAACTCAGGTTTTTATCAAATATAATTTTGGATTTCTCAAAAATTAAATCAGTTTGAACTAAATCAGTAATAGATTTAAGCTACTTTAAGTAACTATTATCGCCCATTTTCTGGCAATAGCAATTAGCGAACAGTTAACTCAGTGAAAGAACGTTAAATAAAATCGACTGGGTGTAGCGAATCTTTTTAAGAGTTACTGTTCACCGGGTTTACACGAGTCCTTCTTTGTCTTCCCATATAAATAAATAGCAAAAATGACGGAGCGTTTACCTAATTAATCGGAGCAGGCGGGTATTTTGGATATGCGGTGGAGGAATTGGCGGCGGTCTTAGTATCCAGCAATAGACAGATTTGCTTGAAATGATGCGAGAGGGAATCAGTAAATGAGTAGTCAAAAACAATGGGAATTTATAGTTTGCCATCAAACTACTGTTTGAGCGGACATGTCGACCGTAAGAGCGCTAAACGGATGCAATCATCGCACTTTACTCCTTTACATTTTATCTAATGCCTTAACTTAGGACTGTTTTAAATACTTTTCAGCCAAACAAATTTAGTGGAAGCATCTGTAAGCATGTTTGAGCTTTATTAAAAATTAACACACTTTTAAAAGTCAAGATACTAATAAAGGAAAAAAAAACTATTTTAAGTCCGTTGCTCCTCTTTAGAGCTAACTTCCACTTCAGCTAAAGTCATTAAAACGGTATCTAGGTGTAGTGCAATGCTTATTCCCAACGCGGTGAGGCTGTGGACAGCATTTCCTTGCAACAAACTGAGGGGTAAGCAATCTTTTCTCGAAAGAGGCAGGAGATAAGAGATAAAAAAGTCAATTATAAAATTTGAGTCTATCGATTTAATTACAAAAAATTATCTTGTCGACATTAATGTTAAAAACTGAATTCTAAAAATGCCCATTTATTTGATAATGATTTTCTGTGTAAAATGAAATTATGAAACTATGACATCATGCAATGTGAACACAAGAAGAAAATGTTTTCTTTTAGATATACCTATGATTCTAATATTACGGAGCTACTCCATAAAAGATAGCAAACTGGCAGCACTTAAAGTACACTTCCCAACAAATAATCGATTACGGGATTTCAAAGAGTGGCCTCCAGGCTCATTTGGCTCGACTCCAATAAGCATTTTCTTGTGGTGATCTCTCAAACAAAATGTCTGTGTGATTACTCCGCCAATATTATGGGATGTGCTACTTGATATGCTTCGAGTGCAAAGTGGAATTGCAACACCAAACAGAAGATGCATTATAGCTGATGAATATTTCAACATGTCAAGTATCTTGTGATAATCATTTCTTGTTGGGGTTGTTTTTTTATTTACTAACACATTTCGTCAAACAAGTTTAAAAATTATGACCACTTAAATGTAGGATTTTAGCCCTCTGTTGTAGCCCTATCTTTAAAATATCTTTTTGTACAACACCAACAATGCTCCATTGTTTTACCATCCATCCTACTGTTTTTAGATGGTATTGGGGCTCATTCCTACGAGTAATAAACGTCCGATAAATCATTCGTAACTCTTTGGAAAAAGGGAATAGAAAGTGATTAGTCTAGGTTTCATAAAACATGATGGTTGTTGGCAAGAATATTTGGCGAGAAGATGAATTTGTATTTTAATTAAAATTTGACATTTAAACATAAGGAAAACATCTTCCATTTGTTTGTGTGAGGGGTATGCGTTCACTCCGTACAAATCAAACCGTTTTCCCGGAATTTTTGATTAAAATTTTAGTTAATGAAAACTTTCGTGATAGCTTATTAAAATTTTACTGTAGAAAAATAGTTTTTTCATATTATTAAAAAATCAACTTTTAAATGACCCCAAAAAATTTTACATATAAGTTTTTCTTCTATATTTAATAAATTTATAAAATATTTTAAACACATTTTGCAACAAAATATTTCGGGGCTGAAAAGAAACTTAAAACCGTTCGCAATATTGCACTAATATTTCGTTTGGGCATTTTTTTTATCGTTTTAACCAGGATATGAAGATTAGGTATATTTTTCTGGATCGAATAAGTTTCTATTTTATTTATGCTTGAAATAAATTTCTTAATATTTTTTTGCACTTGCAAATAAGGTTTAACTTCAAAATCTAGCAATGTTCTAAATTTTTTAAGGTATTGTTACTTTTTTCTGTGATAATTATAAAAATAAATATTATGTGTATAAATTATAGACAGAAAATTGGGCAAGTGTAATGAAAAGTAAATGAAAAAATAATGATGATAAAAACAGTGTAAGACTAATGCAAGTTATATATATACAGATAGATATCAAAATTTGAAGTTTAAGAATGGTTTGATGTGGAAGCAATCGAAATTTTCATCAAGCGTTAATCACAGTGAAATTATTTTAAATACAAATCAATTACATCAAATGTTTGTCATCCTGGACTGCAACATTGTAGCACGAGCACTTATCAGTCGGTGACAAACTGAAGGGTTTTAAATATGCTTTAAAGTTCCCATGCCCGGTCAGACACTGGATAAGCTTAAAATTTTGACACAAATTAGTAAGCTAATTTCTTATTATTAGAAATAAAATATATCCTAAGATTTAGAATTTCTTCTAATCGAAGAAATAATTCATATTCATATCAAATAACAAACCTAATATAGTTAAGAAAATACTCTAAATATCATATTTAAAAATCTAGTATTCACGTTTATATTTCTAAATGGAAAATTTATTTTTTCAGACATCTGTTTTGAATGGCAGATCTTGACTATAAAATGTATATGATATCTAGGATTTAAACATATTTTTTAACAGTATTAATGAACGCAACTTGAAGACGGATAAAACTATAAAATTAATGTAATGTAATTGTATGATAATCTGCGTTAAATATAACCCTTTTTTTTGTGATTTAATATTTTTGGTTTACGCACCTTTCTTCTTACCCAAATATATTTGTGCTAAAATTAATAACTACGTACAAGGGTCTATCTTGTAAAATAGATCAACAAAACGATGGAGTTTCTTTGAAAAGTATGTATATATTATGCAAATTAAATAACTTGCTCGTGAGTAATTTATATTAAATAAAAGGTGATTCTAGATAAAAAGAATAGTATTAAATAATCTTTACGTGTAATTGCTTTTACATACTCTATAAACTGGCTTTATTTTTATTTATTTCACTTTGCATCATACGAAAAAAAATAGTAAAAAAGTTTTTAACGCAAAAAATATTTAGAGATATTAATTTATTAATTTTAAATAAATGAATGTTGAACGATAATAAGGATATTTATACACTTTAAGTATTTGAACATGTTATAAACTAGTTCCCAAAAGTTTTGAATCTATAATACCACAGTTTTTAGGTCAACAGACTAAAGAAATTATTTAAATAATTCTATTGAAGATGAAATAAAGAAGCAGATTTATTAAAAAGGCAAAGTTGACAATTACTAAGAGGTCCCTGAGCTCTCAAAATGTTTAGAGGTATTTTGAAAGCTATTTGATTTTATACTTTCCTTTGCTTGTAGAGGCTACGTAATCAAAATTATTTTAATAAAACAACTTATTGTATAAATTAATTTTGTATAATTATTCCAGTGCTATTCCTAATTACCATTTACATTTACTACGCTATTTTATGACTAAAAAATTAGAAAACTCTAAAATAACCCCTAATTTCATAATATTACTTAGAGTATATTATCTTGAAATGCCCTTTTTTTTACAGTTTTGCTTTCAATTACTTTCAAATTTTATCTGTGCCATTCTTTTATACGTAAAATATTAAAATTGACTTTTTAGAAAGAGACTTGACATTGCATTTATCAAAAATTGTTGCTCAGAATTTCTGAATAAAAACTAAATTCAAATCAATAAAAAACACTGGGTTTTCAAAATTTGGATGCCAGGGGAAGGGGAAGGCTTAGTGATTGACCTTACTTTTGGAACCTGTAATTTTCATTTCGGTACTTAATTCTTTTGAAGTCGGTAATAATCGCATTGTTTGAAATATGAAAAGCGAGTGATTACATCCTGTGTAAATTCATCAGATCTCTGTTTTTGTAAGCCTTGTAGGAAAAAATCATCGTTTATGAGTAATAGTAAATGTGTATATCTATATTGTTGAAGAGTGCATTGCGAGAACTGTATTCAGCACGAGTTAACGACTCGTTTTGCATATAAGAAGTATCTTCAAAAAAATTTTAATTCCTAAAAATATTTACTGAATATATAATGTATAAACCACTTTTTTAAAATTCTGCTTTATTTTTTCAGTAGAATATTTCGGCTGTCGTTTAATAATGCATCTGGAAGAAAGTTAAATCTGAATTCAACTAACATCACTTACAGATTTTCGCAGCAGTAAATAATCTTATAGCGAAATATTAATAAGTTGCAGTTTCATTAGGCTTTTTTTATGCACGTTGTACTTTCATTATTTCGTATACAAAATGAAAAGTCAAGCAACGAGCAAATAATTAATCCTTATCAGAGAACAGATTTTTTTAAAAATTTAAGAACATTGAAAGAAATCTGCGATGATAATCAGAGAGATTTAAATTTTTAAAGCGCTCCTATTCTGGAAACTGATTTTTTGAAACTTATGTAACACGCTATCTCATGGAAATATATGATTGGATATTTTATCATTACTTAGGGCATTGTTCTGCAACTATTCTTGCCTTAGAAATCATTCCAATACCAGTTAACTCATTTAATTGTATTTAAAACTGAAGAAACAATTTTTTAAGTACCTATATTTAAATAACAGATGTTTCAGTTTTTGAACTTATTGAATTAAACAAACGAATCGTGAAGAAATTAAGCAAACTCTGATGAAACCAAAATACTTTCGTTTAGAGAAGATCGATATATCCATGTAAAGTAATGCATTTACCATTTAAAATATAGAAGAAAGGATTATTGCATCGAAGTTTATACAGTATTTATATAAAAATAAATATCATTTGTCCTTGATTTTTATCATTTCTTTTTGAATAAATTTATTGGAAAGCAATTTATCTTTTATAAAAAATAGAAGGAAAAGTATTCAGACTGTATAAAAACGCACGAAAAGAACATGTCATTAAGTATTCAAAACTGAATAAACATCATGTTACATTTCACCAAATCTGATGCTTTCAGGTAACGCTCAAAATTTCGAATCCTCTTACGAAATTCATTTTTATCGGTAAAACAATCAGCTTGTAAATAAGACCATTAATTAACAGTTTTACGAGCGGCAGGGAAATGTGCTGTACGGAAAAGTCATTCAATTTTTTTTTAGTTAGAAATACTATTTTATCATCAGCTGGAGCTGTAAATGCGTGTAATGCAAAGTCTCTACAACATGTATGGCTATAACTGCTGTAATCTGAAATATGAAGGTGCTCAAAAGTTTGGGGGCACCCTGTATGCTTTCCTTAATATAAATGTCCTTCGATAAAAGTTATTTAACAATATTGTAAGAAGTGGGGTTTCTTTTATGTGATGGTAGAGATAGTGATCACATCCAGTTTTAGTCCCAAATATTTATTAACATGTAGATATGAGACACATCACACACTTAAAATAAATATACGAAAAGTACACAATACTATCTCATCATTTTTCGATTTTGTCAGTTTACCCAGTTTTACAGTCTTATTTATAGAATACTCCTTAAAATCCAAGAGCAACTATTAAAAATAAAAAAGATAAAAACATTCCCTTTTCAATTTTCCAAGGTAATTATGGATAATTCCCCTAGTCTTTGATTTAAGGGCTAAGATCCGTCATGACTGCTGTAATTGATGTTTTCTTGTGCTCCTTAAAATATAGCAATTAAATGAAAAAATATTGAATTTTATTTCAAAAGTTTTTGTATCACAGAAGTTATTAACATCTTGAAGTATTGTCACTGCAAATTTGAATAGCCATTTTGTTGAGTGTACACCATATGAGAAGCCGTTATCTTTATCAGAGTTCAGTTCATGAAATTTTGCTGATCTGATTCGTTTGATTGCTCATATTTAACGAATTTCTTTCCAATTTATGCAAAGTTCCTATAAATGTATTCAAGATTAGTTACCAGCAATTTTTCTTTTAAGAAAATCTTTATTTACTATAGGTTCATCCAGTTTGTAGAAAATATCGATATCATTTAGGTCGTCGTCTTTTGTTGAAACATAAAAAAAAATTGAGTAATCTATTTTCTGTATATTCTAATCAACCTTTATCGATTTAAAATAAAAATGGCAAATGTTTATCAAGTATTTTGCTAAAGGATCCTGGTTTCAAAAACTTTTTTCAGTCACACAAGAGCCAATAAATTGTGCCAGAGCAAATTCTAGGCGAAGTATCACCCTCTGTTCCATTACATTTACTGTTTAGCATTATCACATTAGCATGAAAAATGTATACTTATTGAATAAAACAAAAATAACAAGGACAGAGAAAACCATACTGATGATAATGATATTTTAATTGAAGGTAAGAGCTTGTTATAGTCGTCAAAAGGAGGAAAAATTATTATTATATATAAAAACTTAAAAGCAAATCACCGGATTCTGATTCAAATGAGATAAGCAAATGGCTATGAAATGAAAAAAGAAAATAAACGTATGGGAAAAAAGTGTATAATATCTTGTAATCTAAAAGTGTTTTTTAAAATTCTAAATAAACTCTCGAAATAAGCAAAGAGTATCGCGAAAAAATTGGGCTGCGATACGATAGAGCCAAACTTCAATATCGACATTAAACTGTATTTATCAAGGAGAGAGATCAGTTAATTAAATAGACAAATTATAGAAAATAAGCCCTTCGATAAAAATTTTGAGGTAGTTTTTAACATAATCTGAGACGGAATAAATTTGTGAGAAAGGAGCTCCCAAATTTTTTAGGATGCAATATTCTTGATGTTTCCTTATTAAAGGAAAACTATATGTAATCAGAAAGAAAATTTCCGTGGGATAGAGAATAATATTTAAAGGGAAAGCGATAGCAAACCCAAATATTTCCGTATTGGCAAGATTTATGGGCGGAAACAAAGCAGCAGCCAACTTGTGGATAAAAAAACCCGAAGTTATAGTCATATCAGCATCTTTCCCACCGGCTTACTCTAAGGAAGAAATCTGCTTGGGACATCATCAGTACTCTTAGGGAGGGGGGGGATCTCAACCTTCATAGTTTACAGGATGAAGCCGGTTCGTTTATAGAATTCATTTTTCATTAAAAACCTTGCGATTGGATTGGTCCAAACTCAATGTCACCATTTCATACTGCACTGAAAAAAACTGGATTGATGTCAACCAATCAACTAAATATTTGAATTACAGGATAATGGGTTGGAACAGTGGTCGGCAAACCGTTCTTCGTGAGCCATGGATGTTCTTAGTTAAAGCCAGTGTAAGAGTATCTAATTAAGTGAATAAAAATATATCTACCTATATAAGGTAAGTTTTAAAAAATGTGGCTCTCAAAATAAATTTTTGTCATTGAACTGTTGATAATTGACTTTGTTGACTAATAAGTTTGTCGACCACTGAGTTGGAGGGTAATCCAAAGTATCTGGATGACCATGGATATTTAAATTTTCAAATTAATGTGGGTGAAAAATTATTTTAAACAGAAAGATTTAAGCTAAACAAGAGTAAATTTTGATTAATCAGCTCTCAAGTGACTAACAAATATAGGAGAAATAGGCCAAAGGGTAAAAACAAAGAAAGATTTGGAATGATAGTTTGAATAGCTTATGTAATTCATCCAAGGAATAAGCTGAAGTCTAAATAGTAAAGAAGCACAACACCTGTTCCTGGGGGGACACTGAGCTAAAGAAATAACAAGAGCCTTGCGGCATAGTTACCTACGGCGTAAAAACACTAAAAAGAGAATGAATAGAAGACAAATTTATGTTTAAAAAATGTATCAATATGCTGAAGAATGTTAAGAAAAAATAGAGAGTGTTTTGAAAAGTTATGTAGTAAAATGACGAGGTTGAACCCCTTTGAGTTTTTGTATGAACTGGTGGCAGATAAAATGAAAAGTAAAACAATATTACCCGGAAAAAAAGAAAATTATAAAAAAAAAGAAACAATTGATTGTGAGATGCCTCCTCAAAGAGCAACGGTTCCAAAAAGAAAATCAAAATCAAAATAAATAGGGAAAAGCATTGAAGACTAAAACAAAACAAGGAAAAAGATAAAGCATTCACAATAAAGGAAAAAAGAACAATATAAAAAATAGTTTAAAAGAAATTTCTTGACTTTGGCAACTTCTTAATTAGGGTTCTTTCCCTAATTAATGGAAAATATTAAAGTTAACTTTATTTACTAAAACTAATAGAAATTTAGAAGAAAATTTGGATAGAAATCAAATGAACCTGAGTCCTGTATATTAATGTATTTTCCAACAGCAGCGTTCTTGCGAAACAAAACAAAATGAATTATGGAGTAAAATAAAGTATAGCTTGAATGAAAGATTAAAAACAACAATTTTTTCTTTAGACGTCGGGAACATTTGATTCAGTATGTAGGAAAAGAGATTTAGATGCCTTAATAAAAATGAGTGACCCGAGCACCATTTTTGAAGTGATTAAAAATTCCTTAAGTAAAAGACGATGTATTTACTGAGATAGAGAAAATAATTGGGAACTTAGAATGGATAGAAAAGTGCTGAAAGGCTAGTGCAGCAGATGATTATTCTGGAATTTGGTTATTATCTCCGTATTAATGATCAGTCCTACAGAGAATTGCTTTGTACAAGCATAAGTGGAAGATTTGCCTTTAATGATCCCGGGAAGAACAAAAGATGAAAAGGACACTAAATGGAAACAAAAAATTCACAGAATAATGAAATGGGAAAACTCATAAGCTTGAATTCATTGATGGGAAAACAATTCACATGTCACAATTCACATGCAGAAATAATGATTTTTTTCGAATTCTCTGTTAGTCCTGCAAGCATATAAACAATATTAATAACGGAACTTGGGTCGTAAAAGAAAAGATATAAAAAACGTAAAAAAATAACAAGTTGATAGAATTAAATTGGAGAAAGTCCTTTATTAGAATATATGGCAAGTAAAAAGTGGGTAAATGTCTAAAGTTGTCAGTCCAAAAAGTGAGTACTGACATAATTGTCCCCAAATCAAATAATGTGTTAAAATTGAAATTAAGAGAAGAAATCAATTTACAGTGGCTTGATATATATCCTTGGTATATATAAAAAGGAAGAGTAATTTCTGACTTTTTAAACCCAGAATAAAGAATAAGAAGATATCCTCCATTTATAATCCAAATTATATCAGAATATTGGATATTTACCGCATTCTTCCAAGTCCCTGGAACGATAACGGAAATTTTGAAAATTAACGAAAGTGTGTTTAAATACTTAAATATGTTTGCCCTTCCTTTGTTGTGGAACGTACATTTGGAGGAATATAGAGAATTCTGAAGAGATTTTCTCAAAATGGTGGCCTTCTCCTCATAAAATAGGATGACAAATATAGAGGAATATGAGGAAGAAGGTCAGAGATGTGGCTGGTGGCCAACCACAATTCGAAGAATTGACCAGTTATGTGGATGGATTATAATAAACAGCAGTCGGACACAACTTTTCCAGTCAATACTGCTTCTTTCAATATTGATGGGATTGTCGGCTGTACACAAAAAAGAAGGGGGGGGGAAATGACTCAGAAACTATGTTAACCGACATTCAATAATATTTCTACAAGCAGCCTTCAATACACTGAAGTGAAAAAGTCCTGGGATAGCAATATGCAAATATACAGATGGCAGTAGTATCGCAGAGAAAAAGTATAAATGAGCAGTTCGTTTTCCGGAGCTTTCATTTGTGTTCAAGTTATTCATGTGAACAGGTTTTTCGTGATTTATGGCGGCACGACGAGAATTAACAGACTTTGAACGTGGAATGTTAGTTAGAGCTAGACGCATAGGTCATTCCATTGCGGATATCGTTAGTGAATTCAACATTCCGAGATACACAGTATCAAGAGTGTGCCGAGAGTATGAAATTTCAGGCATCCCATCCCATCATGGACAGCACAGTGAGCGACCACCTACACTTAACGACCGCGACCGCCGACGTCTGTGTAAAATGGTCAATGTTAATAGACAAGCAACACTTCGTCAAATAACTGCAGGAATCAATGTGGGACGTACGAGGGACGTGTCCGTTAGGACTGTGCGGCGAAATTTGTCTTCCTTGGGCTATGACAGCAGAAGACCGACTGGAGTGCCTTTACTGACAGCACGACATCGCCTGCAGCGACTCTCCTGGGCTCGTGAGCATATCGACTGGTCCCTAGACCAGTGGAAAACCGTGGCGTGGTCAGATGAGTCACGATTTCAGTTGTTACGAGCTGATGGTAGAGTTCGAGTGTGGCACAGACCCCACGAAGCCATGGACCCAAACTGTCAGCAAGGCACTGTTCAAGCTGGTGGTGGCTGCATAATGGTGTGGGCTGTTTTTACATGGCATGGACTCGGTCCTCTGGTGCAACTGAACCGATCATTGACTAGAAATGGTTATGTTCAGCTGCTTGCAGATCACTTGCAGCCATTCATGGACTTCACGTACCCACACAACGGTGGGATTTTTATGGATGACAATGCGTCATGTCACCGGGCCAGAACTGTTCGCGATTGATTTGAAGAACATTCCGAAGAATTCCAGCGCATGATCTGGCCACCTAGATCGCCCGATATGAATCCCATCGAGCATTTATGGGACATCCGTTCGTGCCCAAACTCCCGCACCATCCACACTTTCACAATTATGGACGTCTATACAGACAGCATTGCTCAATATTCCTGCTGAGGACTTCCAACGACTCGTGGACTCCATGACACGTCGAGTTGTTGCACTTCGCCGGGCAAAAGGAGTACCGACACGATATTAGCAGTCTTCCCATGACTTTTGTCACTTCAGTGTATATGAAGCATCAAAAGTGGAAATTTTATTTATTTTTCCATTTAACTGTAAGTTTGATTTCTAATCTCAGAATTGCCATTATTCTAGAAGTTCACTTTTCTAATTATATTTCTGAATTCTTATACATGACTTTAAGTCTGTTATTAGATCCCAAAACAGCTTTCAGTGTAATTAATCTCTTAAGCAAATTACCTTTTTTAAATTCATACAAATTTACAAAATGCAGGGAATCATTGGATAAATTGAATCTGATTTATTAAAAAGAAAAACATTTATGTGATGGATCTTTAAATGAAATGATTAATACAAAATAAGAAATGCTGCATTTTTAAATATTTATCTTTTAAAATTCTATAGCTTTCACTATAATAGGGACATAAATATACTTTGTTTTAATTTCTAGCACTTTCGTACCATTCATCTTATTATAATTTCGAAGGATGAAGAATTTTGACAACTCAGGTTTTCATTATGTTTCTGGCGTTAGTTTGTAGAATCTTGTCATTGGAAATGAGCGACATTGGATGATAGTGTTCACCAGTGCCTGAAAAAACAATCGTAGAATAAATAATTATAAATATTTGTATCTCTTTTCTATTTTATAAATCTTCTTTTGTTATTTTGTTTCTACCATAGCTTTCAAAAAAGAGTTTTTGGTACTACACATACACAAAAAAATAGTCCAGCATTTATTTTTCTTTTCAAAGTGTTAGAATTCAATGTACTATTATATACCCTTCCTGATGCCATTTCAAAAATAATGGCTAATTTACCAAGTTTCCAAATTTTTCAATACGATGTAGAACTTTTTCTAATTTTTAATTTCGAAATACAGCTTTGCAAAAACATTTTAAACTATTGTCTTCATGTCCTATTTTACATAAAAATATTGCATACAACGCCACTTCTCTCCTGGTGAGGATTTTTTTATGGAAAAGTAATTCTCCCACGAATTTCTTTAAATTTTTACAGAGTTTGATAACATTTGGTCCAGAAGTTTTCCTTTTATGACCATTACAAAATGGAACTTTAATTATAATCACCCTGTACATTATTTTCAACAGCTCTACACAATGGATTTTTCTTCCATTTCGTACAGATTTAGAATGTATAAAAGTTTATCTTGATTTATTATTAAAATATAAAACAACTTTTTAAGTAACTTTACTTTGATCGCCAATTATTTTTTAATAATTCGAGAGTGGAAAAATAATTACGTGGGAAATTTTCTGAAAGAAATTGTCCAATATTCTAAGTGAAATATATCTGCGGATAATTTTAAATGCTCCAAAACTGAATTCCCTTGAATGAGTCATATGTAGTCAAATGCAATTTATTGCAATAATATAAATGTGGTAATACCGTGCACTCAAAGTGAAATGATATAATTCTGAGGAAGGATGGAGTCTGCCCTTAAAGGGAATATGCGAATATTTCATTCAAGTATGGCCTAAAACCAGTTAACTTCTTCTGTCACTTGTAGGAGACACTCATTGATGCTACTTAGTATTAAAAAAATATTTCAAAAAAATTGTTTATTAATTACTGACTACAACAAATGTCTACAAAGGAGCTATTAATCTTCTCTGATTTGAGTTAAGTAGCCTTTTGGATTTACTTTCGACCAAAAGCATTCATGGCTAAGCTGCGTGATGCATATGGTTAAGAGAAAGTCATGTGACATTTGAAAAAATATGTTACAAGAAATTATTAAAATAGATTAAATGTTTTAATAATGACAACAATACAAAAAATAATGTCAAGTACAAGGGAAAAAACGAATAATTTAATTAAAAATATTCGAGTTAGCTAAGGATGATGAACCGAAAAAAAAATGTATGTAATATGAATTAAAAAGAGGACATTCTAGTAAAATGGAATTAACAGTTAGAATAATATGGCATGTAGAATACATGAACTTCTTCTCCCCCCCCAAAAAAAAGATACTTATGGATGAAAGATGTGCATCCTACA
>JAOUZG010009346.1:0-10014 GCA_026289955.1 Argiope argentata
TTTTTTAACAATAAATAATGAATAATTTTGACTTTCTAACACATTTTGGTGTGATCATTACATCGTGAATTCTTCCATTATGTTCAAGATACTTTGTTTCTGTTTGTTAATTATTTAGTTTTTTCATTAATAACATCTTGAAAAATAAAAAAAAAAACCCGGTTTTTTCTTTGTTTTTAAAATCATGACATTTTCACTAACGTTTTCTCCGCTATTAAGAGGATTTGCTTTTAAAGGAAAATGAAAAAAAAAATCTTCTCATTTTAGTTGAAAATTTTTACATGAGTTCTTAATTTCACCTTTCTTTCTAACCTCGACAATTATATATCGAAATTTATTATGATATTCTTCATTTACGGTCATTTTGCTGTCAACAAAACAAAGCAACTGGGCTGCGAACCAATTCTTTATTGCTTCAGAGTCTGGATCTAGAGTTCCGATAATGTATTAAAACAGTTATCTTAAAAACGCAACTTTGCTCAGTGCGCTTATCTAATGAACCAAGAGGAATTCAATCACCTAAGGTGAGTAACAACTCAATTTTAAGGCTTAGTTCGGTATGTTTAGTCCAAATGAGGCCTTGACTTTTTTTTTGCTATTTCAGTGACTTTAAAATTGTTTTTTAGACTTAAGAGAGACACTTTGACGTCACAGGAACTCTCTCGAGCAATGCTATGGGATTTCTGAAATGCAGAGCGCAAACCTTAACAGGCACGAAGAGGCAGACGAGTCTTTGCAACTGAAACTCGACTGCAATCACAAATGCTACGCTAAAGGGATGCATCACGGGATACTGTTTGTGTCTGAATGAAATAAAGGAATAAGATTGCCACCGATGAAATGTTCAACACATGATCCATAGTTCAAGAATCCCATATAAGAACCCCCATAAGAACTGGAAATAATACCCAGGTAGAGTCTATTGCATGAGACAGTCAGTGTTGTAACTTTTGTATTACGGAACATTTATATCCCATTGTTGTGAACTTAATCTTTGGATTCCTATTGATCCTATTGATCTTTGGATTCCTATTGATCTATAAATCTTTGGATTCCTATTTCGAGAATTTGCACGCAAAACGGAATTTTAAAAAAAACATTAAAATGCTGCAATAGTAAAGAAATTTTATTGTTTTTTTAATTTTTTTTTCCTACTTATAAGATTTTTTTATTTATCTTACTTTACTAAATTTTATTTCCTGAATAATACACCTTTAAAATTCTGAATAATATTTTTTTTTTTCAAATACTGCCCGTTAACTCCCAACAAATAAAGAACTACCGTCTTCGCCTACCAGCCGATTATCCTGGAAAAATGGCTCAAAAAATTTCGCATAGAACGTAAGCCTTTAAGACTATACAATATTCCCGTTAATTGTGGATGCTGCTGTCCTTACGGTGGGCAGAATCTTATGTTCTGCAAAGAAAAGAGGGAAATAAAAGAAGTCCTGTTAAAACATTGAGATCTGGTGGTTGATGTGATCTATACATGTCAGATTGAAAAGGACCAGGGATGTTGTGTTCGGGAAATGGCAACTAAAGAAGCCCCTACCTACACTCGCATTCTTTTAGGATAATCTGTCCAGTTTCCAGGCAGTAAACTCACTTTCAAAAGGCATATCAACAACTGCAAAAATCGGCACTGAGGTGAAGTTTACGTCATCGTCCCACTCAATTGCAGATATTCCCTCCCCCCATCAAGGAAAAATGAAATGTTATTATACAAACAAGTGTTTATGCCTATCCTCACTTACATTGCACAGATTTGGGAACTTTTCTAAGAAAGCCGAAACAAAATTCAAAATTTTAATATGATATATTTTGTATCATAATCAATACTTACTGGTTTGCCCGAGGAGATAATCTGCACAAGTGTCTTTAATAATACATCGACGATTTCATGAAAAAAAAAACGTTAGAGAAAGATTTTTATTGACTTCAAAACTAATTAAAAATTCTTCAAAGAGGGAATAAATTATTTCCAAAACAAAGTTCTATTCGTGTTTGGTTTCTTCACTACTCAATGGACTTTGCCTGTTAAACCTTCATAGCTTCTTCCGAAATTTCAATTCTTATAAACAAATACTGCAACTATCCTCTTAAGCGCCTCTAAGCACTCCTTATTTTTACCGACTCATTCACCAATGGTTCATTTTTTCTTCTTTTTCCTCAGCTACCGGCTCCCTCAAACTGAGTAGAAGCGCACAGGGACTGAGTTTCTACATAGATTTCAAGTAAGTAACTTTTAGAATTTTGACTTTCAACAAGACACATTCTCTTTTGCAATTATTCGATATAGAAAAAATTGTTAAAATTTTTTATTGGAACCCAAAAACTAATTTATAAGAAATATATTTATATTCGGGAATTGAATCTAACACATTATCAGATGACGAGGATTTCGCTGCCCGACTTCCAACTTTGAATCCTTTTTCACCTTTAAGGGTTTTAGTTCCCTTAGTTTTTTTCCCTTCTAAATTTTGTGATTTCATACATGTAATTATCTCAATAATTCTCAGCCCATGAAAACGAACACCCTTTATGTCCTAGAAATATTCTTAGCATTAATAATTGCTGAAAATTTATCTCAACATTTTTGAGAAACTTGTATTCAATTACTCCATTAGCAAAGTTATTTTACTATTTATAAAGCGATGCATATATAATTCGTACTCCTTGAAACGCTTTTCAGTAAATATTGTTTTGCTTTTCTACAAACTGACGTCAATTTTAAAATTAAATTTCAGCAAAAATGATTAAACCTGAACTATTTCCTCCAAATAAAGAGAGAAACATTCTTAACATTTAATTTTTTCTTTAGACTAAATTCCTATTAATTAATTAATTCCTATTAACTTTCATTTTTGAAATATTCTTTACTATAAATATCTCTGATTCAACATAAATCTCTCTATTCGAGAAATTTCAAAGCTATAACAGTGGCATACAATTAGACAACTAGGTAGAAATGTAGTTTCTAGAATTAGAATTTAAAAATATTTGATCTTGACTTATTTCAGACACTATATCTTCACTTTTAGAACAAGAAAATTGAAACGAAAACGGATCACGTAATTATTTTTTAACGAAAGTGCAGAAATCAAGAATACACCGTCTCTTCACAATTTCCTGATTAACATTGGAAGAAAAATGGGCGCAGTATTATTAGCGACAATAAAATTATCCCAATATTTTTAAAGAAAAAAAAAATATTTTTATAAAAAAGACACAAATATTTTAATGATTTGTTCAGAATTGGAAAAAAACTGCATTCTA
Source organism: Argiope argentata (assembly GCA_026289955.1). NCBI lineage: Eukaryota > Metazoa > Arthropoda > Arachnida > Araneae > Araneidae > Argiope > Argiope argentata. Next base: position 3,277 of record JAOUZG010009346.1, read on the forward strand.
TTGCATTAGCATCAATGAAAATGTAAATTAAAAAAATTTGAATACTGTGAAAAGTTCTGTTTTGCCGAAATTCGTTTTCAAGTGGTTTCAAAATCCAAAAATGCAAAAAAATAGCCACAAAGTTCCTTTTCTTATATTAAAAAGCTTATTTGCCAAAAATAGTAATCCTAGGACTAACATTTTATCCCGTAGAGTTCCAATAAATCGTCTCACACAGACGCACTCTTTTGTTTATTTGTAGATGTAAAGAAATTGCATTTGTAATGATTGCAGTCCATTAAGGAGAAAAGGTTCAGGAATTTCACCCGGAAGGACTCAAGGATTGGTCAGTCGAAGGAAGCAATTTTATAGAGACGATCAGAGTGTGCATGAGTTTAGCCGACTTGAGTATTCACCACTTTTCCCAATACTTAAATATAGTCCGCGAAGTGAAACCAATTGATATCATTTTATATAAAGGCACAATCTCAGTGGTAAGATGTGTTTCGTTGTAATAATAACTAATAATCATTAATAGTAAGTCCCGAAAATATATTTTCTGCCATAATAATAAACATGTAGAATTTTAGAGAGTATCAGATTATGAAAACAAGCTCGAAATTTCAGTTCAGGACACGCAGCCAATACTTGCCTCATTTGTATTATTTCCTTCTATCAAAAGTTACGCATATCAAATAAGACTCCCGTTTCCGAACGTAAATTTGAAGTTTTTGTTTTTTATTGGAATGTATGTAGATTAATTAGAATTTTTACAAATCTCTCCTTACCAACCTCTCATTCAAAACTTTAAAAGTTCGCAAACGATGCCATCTGGAATTTATTTATGCTAGCTTCAAACCGAGAAAGGGCTGCTCTTAAGTGTTTTCTTTATTCTACAGAGGTTCTTACATCCATTTCTGGCCCACTTTGAGTTTGATTCGAAATGATCTTGGAATATCCTTAGAACGTGAGCAGCATCTTTTCATCTGGAAAGCTCTTTCAATGCTCTGAAATCCTAAATTATTGAAATAGACAATCCATTCTCATTCATGCAGGTTCCTTTTTTCTCAACAGCAAGTGGAGGTTGGTGTAGACTCTCAGCAAATCAGTTCTATACTGCTACGTTCAGTGGCGGCGGGGTGATCGGCTGTTCGCAAGAAGGTGTGAACTGTCAGCATCATACTTTTTTTGCCCGTATTTCTCTTAAAAATTTGCTTGCTTAAAACGCAGCGAGGGTTGTGTTGATAAGATAACCATACAACGGTATGCCTTTTTGTTACAGAATATATTACAGTTCCTGATCCAGAAGCATTCTAGTTTGTTTCTAGTAAAATATTTATCCAAGGTAGAGGTCCTGTGCATATTAGCATTCGTGTAAGAGAAGCCCACGAAACATCCCTTCGCAGAAGAATTCGCCTTTAAACTTTTTTTTCTCATTAATAGTGGGGTTACCCGATTCTAATTTTGCAAACCTTTGTGACTTCGGAATTTGTGGAAACATCTGGTGCATTCTGATAATTCCAATAATTGTGATCCATTTCGAAGATATTACGTAATGTCCTGCTTCCCAGACTGCAATGCTGCGAATTGGGTAGTATGTTATGATTCGAATGCTAAAAGAAAGATATGATGGTTGTATCGAATGCGATTTTTCTTTGAAATGAAATTTGTAATGATCGTAAACGTATGCTCCAAGTGCAGTTTTATAAAATACTCCCTCCAGAGACGAAATGTGTTATATTTGCTGCGACGATTTTCCAAGCCCCCATTACATCCTACACCAAATTTCATGAGCAGCCGCTTCGTCTGAAGAGAGCATTAAAAGGAGGTTTTTAAATTGAAGAAACCATTAAAACTCTTCCGTCTTATAATTTTTAGCACGTAGCCAAAGCCTGGTTCATTTAATTGATGAAGCTTATACTGAGAAAAAACATCCCCCCTCTTTCTGTGTGCATAAAATAAAATTTCCATTTCCCCCAGTGGCAATTGTGATACATACTGACAAAATAACACTTCTACAGTCTATAATTTGAAGGTTATAAAAATTTAGGCATTTAGGATTATGTTGGGTACGGGTTTTCTGAAAGTTTGGAACGAGTTTAGATGGCAACTCAGTCAATCAGAAAAAAAAAACCATTTTACAGTCGAAAATGGGAACTAAGAGAAATTGAAGCTGTGGAAGGCTTTAAAAAATGTCAGTTAAAGAATAGAAATAGACTGATAAAGAACACAAAAAATACCGAATTGTTTTATTATTTGCAATACCACTGGTATGGACAAGTAAGCAAGATTTCAGAGAAATTGGGGGTGTAAATAGGAGAGCTCTATTTGCAGGGCAGGAACGCTCTACACTCACAAAATACTGTGGAATTCGGTTTATGTTTTCAGTTCAGATGTGTTCTAAGTTTTATTGTTCAAGTCTTAGACATGAGAACTCTATGCTTCATAGTAAGGGTGCTTGTGCGATAACCTCATGACTTTGGTGAACGATTACTAAGAAAGAGTCTAATGACAATTCTTTTTTGACTATATAATAGCAAATAAGAGAAAATTGTATCTTTTGTGTACTCTCTTTTCTAAATTATTGAAAACTAAAAATTTTTACTGAGTTACAACTGAAGTCACAAGTTCATGCACGAAACAAACAACAACAACAACAAAAAAAAAACAACGAGGAAAAAAAAATGAATCTGCGATCGCGAATTTCCAGTTATCATGTGAGAATATTATTATTTTCTATTATTTGCGTTAATTAATTTAAGCTATCAAGTAGTTTAAACCGGTTTGAAAAAGAAATACTGGCAAAAGCAGGTCAATCTTTCAAAACTCTTACTCTTTCAAAGAAGCGACGTAATAAAAAATAATGCAATACTGGTAAAAGAAGGTAAAAATTAAATGCGATTGAAATATGTTGATCAATGTTGCCCTTTACACCCATTGCTTACGCGATTTCGAGCGTTCGATTATTTTTTGCCTTCAGGTATTCAAAACTACCTAAAGGAAACAACATCATGATCTCGCATGTTTATAATTGCAGTTTTGTGATTTCGAATTTAGAAACGCTTTGAAATGGGGCCACTCGATAGCGAAGAGTGCAATGAAAGTTTAAAAGGAGAGAAAACACTTTTTTGGAGGCCCTGGTAGAAAGCATCTGCACAAACTAATCTCTCAGAGGATTTAGTTCTAAATTTCTCATGCATATACATTATAAAAAAATTTATCATTGAATTAAACACTATCTACCGTGCTCTCATAGTGGTTTTGTTCACTTGTGCTCGGGCAAATAAACAGACGGTCTTCTTTTGTAGTTCAAAATTTCCCGGAAATCAACAAATTTGGAAAAAAAGGTTTAAACCGAACTTCATATTTCTAGCTCAAAGCATTTTTAAAAGATCATGCTCTCAAATGAAATAATGTTCTTGTAAATTGATAAATAAATTAATTTTGAGAATATGGCGCAGTTTAGCCCAAGATTGTTTGTTTGTTTTTGCCACAAAAAACCAGCTCAACTCATCTCAAATAAAACAAAATAATTTAAAAATTTATATTTTCTCATTCCTGGGTGATCTGAATTATAAATATTTATTAAAATTTTGAATTTAAATGTTTGGTCAATCACAAGACTTTTTTTGATATATACTTCGCATATAAAAAATTAAAAAAAAAATCTTTATCTATTTATTTAAAATAATTTTCGAAATCAAACAACAATAAATCAGAACCTTTATCGGGATTTTTTTTTCATTTCTTTTTCATTTCAGATGGAAACTTCTAATCTTTAGACATGTCATCTTTAAGAAAAAAATGATTTCAAAATGAATTTTTAATTTTTATAGTTATTTTATTGCTATTTTAGAATTATATGTTTACCAAATCGTAAGAAACAATATACATATATGATTTTCTCGAAAATTATAATTTGAGCGAAAATAAATAATGTTTAATTATTTTGAAGCTCTTTCGGAAAAATAATAACTGAAGATATTAAAATAAAGTGGCTAGATCTAAGAAAGCTTTCAGCAATTGCTAATATGAAGAATTATTGCTGGAAAAAATGTCTGGAAATTTATGAACATATTTAATTTTAAAATTTAACCAAAATATAACTTAAACAGTTGTAACTTAAAAGTTCAGTAATTCAAAAAAAGTCACGTTTGTATAATAAGAGTGGAACAAATAGAGATGACAGCTAAAGAGGTTTTAAAAGTGTCAGCTAAAGAAAAGGCTTGGACTGAATATTTAGGTTAATGGCATAATAGTTAACAATAACACTGGTATCTAAAAGTGCGCACATTTTCAAATTTCAAAGCATATAAAGTGTAAATAGGAGAGCTCCAATGACATGGCAGGATGAATCAACAGGTGAATATACGCCTCGTTGTTACAGAATAAAACGGATCCGTATCTGAAAATATGTCGATGCTCTTTTTGCAGATGTTTTCTGCCAGAAGACGCTGAATAGATGCTGAAAACCACAGAAAGAAGTGTCTGAAAACATTATTTGATTTCTTCATTTGCGATCTGATGTCTTCCCGCATTTCAATACTGCAAACCCTCTTGATATTTGGCTTTGATGGCTCTTAGAATATCACGTAAATCGCGATAACTAAAGAAAGTCAAACCGATTTCAAAGACAACATTTCACGCCATGGTCTTAGCATTTCCAGAAACTCAGACAAGTTAACTTTGACACAAGTTACTATTCCACAGGAAATGTATTCTAAATGTACTATTCATTAAAATATTCTTTTCGGTGGCGAAATTCCTAAAAACTTGTTTGGTTTGCGTAAACCAAATTCCACGTTTTCATTACAACCCACGCAAAATGTCATTATCAGTAGTGTCTACAATGGGCACATTTAACGTACTGTTATCAAAACAAAGGAAGTATATATTAACTGTTGACTTTAAATTTCGGGCACGCAGTCAACGCATGGCCCGATTACATGACATGGCCATTAAGCAATGAAAGCCCTTTCAACAAAAACACTTTTATTTTCTTCAAATAAGTTGAGAATTTCCTGTTTTCTGGTGGTAACTGAAATGGATGCTGAAGTAATATTAATTCTTTAATTTGTTAATGACGTATTAGTTTTATAGGCGTTCGTCTCATTAATAATTTTTACATTCATTAGCTTAAAAAGCGATTTATTTCGATACCTTTAATGAAGAAGAGGGTTGCGCATACCCCGACACTATAATTCTTTTCTTCATTAGAATAGTGCACATCCTTAAATTAAATAATTTAATAATTTCCATTATGCAGGGTTCTCTCTAAAATAATCGGACGAGTTTATACGTGGTACACCCTGGCATAGGGTGTTTTGTTCGATGGAACATGGAAACAAAAAGAGACGAGTACTGCAGCAACTTTATGAATGTTAGTTAGGTAAAAAGCACTGACTGATTAAGGGCGCAAAAGAGAAGAGAACTTACAGAAATATCAACATACAAGGCAGTTATCCATGTATATATCCGAAAATAATGCGTATTGATTCCTATAAATTTCTCAAATTTTTATAGTGCATCAGCCTATATAATTGCATTTACTAGTAGAGAAAGATGATTTTTCTCTATTTCTTATAAAATATTCATTTCTTAAAGCTTTTTTTTATTTTCTAAAATAATTTAATAATCTCCTTTGAATAACCAAAATTAATAGCTATAGAAGTGATTAGAAAATTTTATTCAATTCGTAATTGTTACATAAATATTTGCTTGGAAAAGGTTTTCATTGCATTTGGAAAAGGTTGCAAATATGCATTTAAGAACGTAAAATTTTGTCGTCTTAAAAAACGTGGGTAAAAAAAATCTTTAAATTTTTAAAGACTACCTGTTATTCGTTTTGTTTTTCCCTTCTATAAATAGAACGACTTTAGAAAGAATGTTCAACAACAATAACTTAAACTGAATACAGCTTTATAGAAAAATAATATCCAACGCATTATAATAAAAGTCTTTAATAGCACAGATCGTATCAATATGGAACGAGTGACATGGTTTTATGAAGAATGACAGGGTTTCTGATAGAGAGACTATTTACAAAAGAACGAATGACAAGTTACTTTTTATTCAGACCAAAATGCATTAGAGAATATTTTATCAAAATTATAAATTTTAATGCATTTTCAAAAAGGACACATTTCCTTCGACTGGAATTATTAAGGCATACCAATTTTGTTTTTCCGAAGTTATATTTGAATAAATAAATAAATAAAATTATCCAACTTCAAAAAACAACAACAGAAAATCAGCTTTGTGGAAACCGTTAAATTGATATGAAACCAATCATATTGGCTTGTATCTATTTTTATTTATTTGTCTTGAATTAGTCTTCTAGGGAAGTAAGTATCCAATGCAGAAAGACAGATTATTTTACTAACTACAGTTTATATTGCAGCTGATATTTATTAATTGGAGACGTTTTAAATTTTTTACTGGCAAAATATTAAATTGTAACGAAACATTTTTTTAATCTCTTCATTAGAATCATTTCAGTTTTTTGAACCACCACCACGTAATTAACATAGAGCCTATCTAGAAAGTTTGCAAAATTACTTTGGTTTAGTTAAAAAGTGAAATAAAAGCATACCTAATTTTACTTACAAAATTTTAAAATTATTTTATTATGAAAAAAAAGATTATTTTTTAAAGATTTTAGTAGGCAAATACTTTCCCATTCTTTGAAGACTTCATAATAATTTTCGTAATCTTTATATAAATGTTTAAATAATAGTAATAAAAAAATTTAATAAAAAA
>JAOUZG010009348.1:0-10554 GCA_026289955.1 Argiope argentata
CTAGAATTTTAATAAATGATAAATTTAGTTAAATTTGAATTTTTTCGAAAGTATTATTGCACGTAACCAACTACCTGTATTTTTATGCTTTTCAAAATTGCAAATACATGTAATGATATTTCAAAATCTAAATTAAACCCTAATGATTTCAGAACTTTCATCTTAATTTTGCCCTTAATAACTATAAATAACTATATAACTATAAAGAATTGAGAGATTTTCTTCCGTTGAGGAGGATTACTAACGAAGAACCATTCTGTTTAATATTTGAATAACTTACCAGTAGAAAAATGAAATAACAATACACTAAAAGCTAAAAGATAATTTCACGTTTTCAATAGCGCTATGACGTCATGAAATTGGTCTCCATTTAAAAAGGTAATGCTGAGATAGCCTGATTGGCAGGGGCTTTGGATTCACATCCTTTGGGCTGCGAGTTCGAACCCGCCAGCCGAAAACTCCATGTGTTTGGTGGCTCGGCACGTTAAATATGTCGTGGCCACGAAGTCCTCCGTCGAGAGTAATACCACTGTGGGTACTGGGTCAGAGGTGACCGTCCTCTGTTCCAGATATAATGATCTGTAGATAAATGAATGAAATGTATGAGCGAAATCCTTCCCGTAAAACGAGTTTGTGACGTGAGTGAGCTAGAAATCAGACTTCTGTCCTCGGGTTCTCAGGGGCCTATACCTTCAGAAGCTAATCTCATGGGGCACCTTGCAATTGTGGATGAGATGCTTCCGGTATGGTGGTTGGATCTCGCCATCCCGGTGGTTACACTGATAGATGGGGGTTAGACCCCTCCCATCGATGATGAGACGTACTTCCTTCGGGGAGGATTGCACCTAGGCCGGTGATGGCCATTAGGACACAACTATTACTGTTGTTGTGGCGGTCCGGTCATTCATTGCTTATGGTTATTCCGTGTGCCTTCGTGGTGGGTTGGAGAGTCTGTTCTATGACTTACCCTCAGAAACCTTTGCACCCCTCCTTCCGCTGTAAAGCGGAACATAAGAACAGTAATTATATAGGCTTATATACACACATGTATACACTTATGTGTCTACATAAACATACACATGTATACGTTTTTCGTATGTAATGAACTGAACATATGGGATATAATTGAAATAGTATCTTTGTAATATCTGATAATTTAATGTAATCTCAATTATGAATCTGTATCTAATATATTTGATGTTCTATCTAAAGAAATATTTGAGGAAAAAATGAATTCCAGATTGAATAATTTATGACTTGGGTTTTTTATTATAAAGTTTAGAATAATTTTTCATGGATCATATCGGCGCTTTTCTATACAAATAAACTGTATAAATAGAATTAAAAAGTTCAGGATTTAATTTTATTACATTTGAGTGCCTACTTGATTTTCTGAAAAAAAAATTGTTCCTTCACCTCTTTCAAAAATGTTAAAATAAAAGATTTGTATATTTTTTTTTCATCCTTTGATTAATAGTGGTATAGAAAATTATGTTCTGGATTTGCGTTTTATATATATATATGGAAATAAAAATTACTAAAAGACTCGTTTAGTTTATTGCATTAAAATTATAAGACATTTAAATTTTTAATAAAAATTGTATTTCATATTTTTCAAAAGTGAAAATTATAAATCCGTTTCCAGTTAATAAATAAAAACTTTTGCGAATTGCATATTGCTTTGAAAACTAGAATTTACTAAAAACATTCATATGGTCTATTAAGATCGTGGTTATCAAAACTCATGCTTAAGAGGGTCATAAATTCTATTCAACTTAAATTCCCTCAAATAAAACTTTCCAATTGATTCTTATATTATTATTATTATTATTATTTCAAAAATGTAAGCGTGTTTTATCAATTATGGAATTTGATTTTTAATATTAATTATTCAATTCTTTAATTGCATATTTCATTGAACGGTAAGCCTCTTTTAATTGTTATTTTAAACTTTTCGCGCGTTCTCGACGGGTAAAGCTTATTCAGTATAATTCTTGAGCTCTAAACCGGTTGAATTATGCAAAGATCATTATAAAAACATAACCAACTGTCAGGCGGAATTTTATCTCGCTATTATCTAATTCAGCATCTTATCTATTTGTTCGCACACTACGCATCAACTTCGAAAATTCGATAGCTAATTTAATCCGGAAACGAAAGGGTTACGCCAAAATGGGATAGTCCTCCGAAAACCATACCTTATAGGAGCGACCTTTCAGTAAATGTTACATTCTTAAGATCATTCTTTTCTTGCTGAGTTCTTTTTCTATCTTTTGTGCCATGCAAATCAGATGACAGGGCCACAAACCACCGAACCATCAATGCCTTCATTACAACAATTCTTGACCCCATAACCTTTTAACTCGGAACATGTCCGCCGAGACGAGTCCATCTTATGCAAATATGACCGAGAATTACTTTTATTTTTATGACTAATCCCAAACAGCCAGAACACTCCTCAGCACCTTTTGACCCTCCCCAACTCGTTCTTCGTATTTTTCGCGTTCTGCTTCAACCACACCTGGACACGACATCTTGACTAGTTAAGTCGCCTCACCAATGCGGAAGCAACAAGAAAAGGAATTCCACGACAAGAATTGTTGTCCTTTGGGACCCGTTCGTTACTATAATGCGATTGCATCTCTCGTGCCTTATCATTGGGAATATCGAATCGAGGATTTGGTTTCTTGCAAGAGAGCTTTTTAAGTATCGTTGGACTTCGAAGACTTAATCCGTATTGATTGCCGGCACGAAACCATTGCTATTGTTGTTGGAGTGATTCTCTACAAATGGTGTGCAGTTTGCGAGACGGTAGCTTCCCAGTTTGTGCGCGTGATCTAGCTTCGACTCGTTTGTTATAAAATTTATGTGCCTTTACAATTGGCTATCGTAGTATTTGATGTTATAAAGTTTAAACAAACAAATGAGCTTCCTTTTCTTTTAAAATAATTATATTGTCTTTGTTTTGTAATGTTACAATAATTGTCCACAATGCACGCTCATAAAATCACAGCTTCAGTTGGAAAATTGTTAAGCGATTTATAAATAACCGAAATTTATCTGATTTTCGCGAGATTTTTTTATTTTATTATACTAAATGTTTTTAAAACAAAATTCGTAACATGGGGACTTATAAGATTCCTTTTCTTTTAAAATGATTGCATTTGGGGGGGGGGGGTATGTTACTTTAAATAACTAAAATGCATGGTATTAAAATCACAGTTTCTATTGGAAAATGTTTATTTAATTTGTTTTATTTTTTAATAAATTAGGTAAATTTATATCTTAATCACATGTCTTTTTATTCTCCTGAACTAAACATTTTAAATCAAAATTCGTAATATTGCTCCATATTAGTTTTTATAATGGTTAAACATATGAAATTCCCGAATTAAAAATAAAGAATTTTCAATCATATCTTTGATAATGATACAGAAAATTGAAGAAAAGTAGTTCAAGTAGAAGCTCAACAATAAATATTGTGTTGAAACATGTTTTTTATTTCAAATGGGTTATTTTAACAATAATAGTTATAATTTGTTTATTATTTCAATAACTATATTCTATCTTGTCATTTAAAAATCTTTCCGTATTATTTTAAAATAACAGATATATATTTGATATTCACATTGCTTTTTTATGTTCCTATTCTATTTTAAATCAAAATTCACATAACATTATGAGTATTTTTTATATAAACCTTTCTCACAACCTTATTCTTTCTTATATCCTTATGAGTATGCATCACGGTTAAACATAAAAAACCCCAGCATTAAATAAAAATTAAATTTTCAAGAAATTATTAATAATAAAAAAGTTTAAATGAGATCAATAGAAGAAACACTTAACAAATAGTATTGTGGTGAAATATGTGTTTACTATTCCAATGAATTTTCGACAGCAATGATAATTATAAATTTTTTCTAATTTTTTCAGTAACTGTATTATATTTTTTCACTGAGACACCGTTCCATATTATTTTAAAAGAATCGAAAATTATCTGATAGATCCTTTTTTTATTCCCTTTTCCTAAATATTTTAAATCAAAATTCGTAACACTGAACCTTTTTGAGTTTTCGTAATAATAAAACATAAGAGATTTTCGAATTAAATATAAAGAATTTTAATCATATCATGAATAATGAGAAAAAAATTTGAAGGAGAGCTGTGCAAGAGGAGGCTTAACAATAAATAATGCATTGAAACTTGTTATTCCATTTCAAACGAGTTTTTCTTAAACAATGATAATTAGAATTTTTCCCTTATTATTTTACTAACTATATTCTATTTTTCCATTTAAAATTAAATCGATATTATTTTAAAATAACCTAATTTATCAAATTGTCACATTGTTTTATTTAATTTCCCCATTATAAATATTTAAATCAAAATTCGTACATTGTGCCTTATGAGTTTTCATTATGGTTACGCATACGTAATTCCCGAGTTAAATAAAAAGAATTTTTAATCATATCTTGAATGATGAGACAGAAATTTAAAGGAAACCTGTTCAAGCAAAAGTTTAACAATAAATATTATGGTGAAACTTGTTATTCCAACTCAAATGAGGTTTTCTATAACAATGATAATTAGAATTTGTTTCCTATTTTAAAAATCGTATTCTATTTTTTCATTTAAATTTCGTTCAATATTATTTAAAATCTTAACATAATTTGTTGCAAAAAAGATTTTTTATTCGTATTATTAAGGAAAATCCGTGTAATTGCTTTCGTTTTTCGGTACGACAAATTAATTTTTTATGAATGATGCTTAAATATAATTTTGTTGATGTTTTTATTTCTTGATTTATTCAAAAAAAGTTTGAAATATTAAAAAAATTGTATCTTAAAATAGTTAAATATATATTAACATTGTTAGAAACCATTTATTTATGACTATTTTTTAAATAATAAAAATTTTAAGGATAAATAATTATTTTCTTTATGTACAAAACGTACTAATAGAAATGAATATTATTTCATATTTCAATAAATATACTTAAAAAAAACTTAAATATTCTTTTATAGAATATTTTGTAATTGATATAAATGGCTTATTATTTCTGAAATATAAAGAATCTACTGTATAATTACAAATTTTCAATTATTTTCTTACAAAATTACCAATAGTAATGTAAATATTCGAACAATTGCTAAAAAATAATTGTCCATTTATCTATAATTTATATCTTTCAATATTAATAATTTTGATATTGTCTACCAGCTACGATTTCTTTTCTTGAAAGTAATTTTTTAAAATCGTTTGACTTTTAAATAATGTTTAGTAATAAAGTCTTTGAATTATAACAGCACACTATTTATCAAATCATACAATGTATAGCAATCAATTAATTACATATAATTCGAAAGTAAAATTTAATTTATTGCAGAAATTATATTGATTTCAATAAAAAAAGTAATTACATTAAATTAATAACCATTAATAACCAATTTCAGTAAATTGTTTTAAAGGAATAGAAGATTCTCAAATAAACAAAAACTGCATAATATGAAATTTATTATTATTTCATCATTAAATGTACTCTTCAACTTAATTGTATATATTAGCATTATTAAATGTTATTTAGTAGCATTATTAAGAGCATTCTCATTGATTCGAAAAACTGAGAAGAATAAATATGTTTTAATGATTTTTCTCAAACGAGGTTGCAATTAGAATTAAATTCTTTAAAACCTTCCACATGTCTTAATTTTTGAATGAAATTACACATATTGAAAATGAAGACTTCGATTAAGATTAAGATTAAAATAAAACTGCTTCGTCATTTTATGTTTTAAATTATTTTAGGTAAGCAAGACTCGATTTTAGCTTGGGAAACACAAAAATATGAAAATTCAATTGAGAGCATAAAATAATTTTTAAAATATGTATTTTTCATTTGAATCACAAAATCATAGCCAGTTTTGTTCTAAATAAACTTATGTAGGGCAGCAAAGAAAAACAATAACAGAAGAAATTAAATTTTAAATCACCTGGAATATTTGGAATTGTTTTATATTGCAGTTTTTTTTAAAAATAATATATTCTGATTTAGATATATTTATTTTTTAATACACAGGCATTAAAAAATTAATTTGAAGAGGCGAATTTACAAAATTTTTCTAATATAGTTCACCATCCTCTTATGTATGGATTTTAAAAATTCATTTTTTGATCACTGATAGTCTTATTTCCACAATATTACATATCATTCAATAATCAAGATTCCAAAAAAAATGCTCTTTAATAAATAACTGACATCTTGATATTTTTTTCGATTAAAATTTTGATAATACATTTTCAGAACTCGTATTTTCATTCTTTGGTTGATGATTGGATTTTTGTTTTACAAAATAATATATGATCAAATAATCAATATTCCCGAAAAAAATATTTCTTAGTAATTAATTGAATGTTATAGTAAAGTTTTTATAATAAATTTTAAAAAATTATATTTATGCTCCATAACTGATAATTTTATTTTATTTCCAAAATTCTCCACATAATGCAACAATCACGATCCCAGAAAAAAATATTCCTTAATCAATAATTAGCTATTATAATTGTTTAATAAATTTTAAAAACAATTATTCCCAATCAAGAACTGATGATTTTATTTCTACAATACTATATAAGCTACTTCAATCAAGATTCTATAAAAAATAATCCTTAATAAATAATTGTTATGCCTAAATAAATATCTAATTCTTTAATAAAAAATTTAAAAACTCATATTTCCATTCTATACCTTGTATATTATCGTATAAATAAAATTATATATCGCAATAATCATGTTTTCATTCTATAACTTGTATAATATTGTGTAAATAAAATTATATACCGCAATAATCAAGTTTTCATTCTATAACTTGTATAATAGTGTAGATATAAAATTATATACCGCAATAATCAAGTTTTCAATCTATAACTTGTATAATAGTGTAGAAATTATATATCCAGATAATCATAATTCCCTTCTATAACTTGTATAATAGTGTAGAAATAAAATTATATATCCCAGTAATCAGGTTTCCATTCTATAACTTGAATAATAGTGTAGAAATAAAATTATATATCCCAATAATCATTTTCCCATTCTATAGTTTGTATAATAGTGTAGAAATAAAATTATATATCCCGATAATCATGTTCCCATTCTATAAATTGTATAATAGTGTAGAAATAAAATTATATATCCCAATAATCATGTTCCCATTCTATAACTTGTACAATAGTGTAGAAATAAAATTATATGTCCTAATAATCATGTTCCCATTCTATATCTTGTATAATACTGTATAAATAAAATTATAAATCCCAATAATAATGTTTACATTTTATAACGCATAATAGTGTAGAAATGAAACTATATATACTAATAATTCGGTTTCCATTCTATAACTTGTATAATAGTGTATAAATAAAATTATATATCTTAATAATCATGCTTCCATTCTATAACTTGTATAATATTGTAGAAACAAAATTATATATCTCAATAATCATGTTTCCAAAAAAATTACTCCTCATCAAATAATTGGACGGTATGAGCTACAGCTGAGTGCGTAATTTCATCACAATAAAAGGACCGTACCTGTGGGAAACCATTTGTTCATATTTCCCCCGTCTTCAGAACATGCCATCATCGTCAGTGACCATACGTCTTAATTATTAGGCCGGCGTCAGCACTCCCACACACTCCGGAAAATGACCGACCCACCTCCGGTCAGCACTATCCTGTTAGCGGGAGCTGACGTAGCTTCGGCCATAAATCCTTTGTTTTTACAGGGGAAGTCTTTATTTCAGTCCCTTGAATAGGAACGAGTTCGGATAAGAGAGAATATCGGACTTGGAAACGCAGAGATCCCTATAGATTTTGTTATTTCCGTATAGCTTTGTTATGTACACTGCTGATTCCTTCTTGATTTAACGACTTCTGCCTAGAAGTTTATGTTGCGAAGTCAGCTTGAATTTGTAGAGAAATACCCTAAAAATGCTCGTTTCTTGTAATAGGGTAACGATAAAAAAAGAGAATTCGAGTGAAGTATTTGGTTTTTTTTCATTACTATCAAAGATTTGATAATGATATTTTTCTTTTTAAACCGAAAAATAATTGTATGAACTTTCTAACTCGAGGTTTATAAGCAGTGTGAATTATTTTATTTTAGAATTTAGTCTTGTAACCATAATTTAAATATAAAGGTTAATACGAATTAAAATATCCCTGTTTATTCGGGCTTGGTGAGAAAATCAGTCAATGTAACGCCCTCATATTTTGAGAATATACATTTCAAGCACCCGTCAGCCGAAGAATCCCCGTGTGTGTAGTGGCTGGCACACGTTAAATATGTAGCGATCACAAAGTCCTCCATGTCGAGAGTAATATCACTGGGAGTACTGGGTCAGAGGTGATCGTTCTCTGTTCCAGATCTAAATTACGTTCTATGGATGAATGAATGAAATGTATGAATTAACTCCACCCCGTAAAAAGGGTTTGTGACGTGTGTGGGTTAGAAGTCAGACTTTTACTATCGGGTGTTCTGGGTTTCGTACAATTAGAAGCTTTCCCCCAGTTGGGGCACCTCCTAGTTGCGGATTAGATGCTTCCGGTATGGTGCTTGGATCTCGCCAACCCGGTGGGCACACTAATAGGTGGAGATCGAGCTTCTCCCGTCTATGACGTGACGTACTTCCTTCGGGGAGGGTTGTTCCGTGGCCGGTGATAGCTATTGGGACTCAACCACAATTCTTGCCAATTGCTGTTGCGGTGGTCCGGTCATTCAGTTTTTGTTTAATCCGTGTGTCTTCGTGGCGGATCGCAGTGTCTGTCTATGATTTACTCTCAGAAGCTACTGTAGCCCTCCTTTCGTTGTAAAGTGAAATACGAGAACAACAACAATACATTTCAAGCAATGGAAAATTGATTGGTACAATAAAAAGAGATTAATTCCAAAAAAGATCACTAAGCGAAATATGGCTCTGCGATCGGTTTGAGGTTATGAATGTGAAGCATGACACCAACAATATAGGATAATTATGAAGTTGTAATAGGATAACTTTAGTACACAACGCAAAAATTTGTTGTTACAGAAATATCAATAAAAGTAACAAATTGAAAAATAGTAAAAACCGTCAACCTAATTTTCATTAACGGTTTTCAGTCGTGTTACCTTGTTTTAGAGCTAACATGCAACACTTAACACTAACCTCGCCTCCGTTTCTAGAGCTCATGTGAACCTTTTAAAAAACCCCTAGTAAACTTTAATAGAAAAATTACCCTGCAATCAATTTGAAAGAAACAAACAAATAACAAAATGCGAATACATATAACATAACAAGAAATAATAAAAATTAAAATTAAAGGTATCTGGAGAACTATAAAACTGTTTAAATGAATGTGGTAATGTACAACATGAGTATAGCTACAAAGGAAGTATAAAAATTAGTTTTTTGAGGATTGATTAAGGATATATTAAGAGTGCTGACATGTTATAATTCAGAGCTTCATATAACAGAGTAGGTTCAATGTTATGCACACCCAAAAGGATCTAGTTCTTCAAATCCGCTAAATTCCTATGTTTAACTTTAACACTTTGGCGGATACGGATTACCCTAGAACTGAACTCGCAATCTGAGGGTCTGTAGCCGAGTAAGATGGCTAGAATATAAAAATAAATGCCTGTATGTCGTAGATGTTATTTGGCTTCAAAAGCTTTCGCCATATACTTTCCCACCAGTGAGTCAGCGGTGAGACGAACGATGCATTTGTGCCAAGCGTATGGCGAGTGTGTGTGAGTATTTGGCGGTGATGTTGACTGTTGTATTTAATGAGCCTGATGACTTTTGCTGCCAGTAGAGGGCGTCCAAACAACTGTAAAAAGGTTGCTTATTAAAGATCTATCTGGAGAAATTTATGGGTTAATAATGAAGTTTGCTACAGATACGTCCTATTCTGTTTATTATTGATATCATGCTTCATATTCAACATCGTAAACCAGTCGTAGCGCCATATTTTATTTAGTGGCCTTTTTTAACTGTTTTTTTATTATTTTTATTACTTTAATCAATTTTCCATGGCCTAAAATGCATAACCTCCAAATATGAAGGCGTTATGTCGATTAGTCTCTCATCAGACATTCCAAATAGGTTTTATTTCCTTTTAATCATCATTTATGTTATTTTTTTAAAAAATTCATTTAAAGATGACATTTCTATAACTTAAAGCTCGTAAATTTATATTCTCTCTGCATGTATATATATTATCATTTAAAAAAATAATATATAAGCATCTCGATGAGTTTAAAATCCACCTTTCTGATTAAACATATGTTTATAAATCGAACTCCATCAATAATTCAATTTTATTACCATCTAAAAAAATTGCATTCTCATTTTTATGCGATCAAAAACATTATATAAAACTTATTATTTCTATATATAAACTTTATCTTTGATGAATAATGTATAAACTTTATCTTTATATGCACTTCCCCCTATCTTTTAAATATATAAAAAAATATTTGAAGTTATTCAAGGAAATATTCATTTTTTTTT
>JAOUZG010009356.1:0-25087 GCA_026289955.1 Argiope argentata
AGTCTTTATACTTGGCTCAGACATTCGATTACTTTAGAATATTAATACACAATTTCGCATTCCTAATTACGTTTTGAAATACCATAGTTATTATAAATCAACCTCATGAAATGAACTCTTAAAATAAATGTCGTCAAAATTTTTTCTCTTGAACCTTAATCTTGAGAACGGAAAAATTGGCCTCAAATTCAGTTCAAGAAAAGAATATTCCTGAAGTTATATTCGTTTCAAAATCGTTATATACATAATAAATTCGTAAATATTCGTTACTAAAAATGTCTTAATTATCAATGATTATGAGTAATTGCAATCTGAAATTATAGATTAAATTTCAATTACAAGAGTGAGCTAGCTGACTTTTGGAATTATGATCTTTTTCTGGGCATTTTTGACTCGGCGTTTTTGCTGAATCTGAAAAGCTCGATACAGGATATAGTATAAAATGAAGATTCTGAGAACCAAATACCAAAAGAGCTTCAAAAACTATATTATTAGCACAATTTTTTGCAATGCCTTAAAACTTTGAAAATCCCATTTAATTTAAAATAGTGACGCGACTTCAACTGAAGCCCTGTGGCAGAGTGACTACATAGGAAACTGTGAATCGTCTGAGATTCGGGTTCGAATCCTAGCGGAGGAACTCTTAACTTTATTAATCATTATAATTTATTCTGAAAATTTCCAGAACTTTGTATGACGTGTTTTCCGGGACAGTACTTCCGGTTTTTCTTTGCTATATAAACTGTTGTAATTTATCAATCAAGAATTCTATTCAACCCAAGCAAGCTGCTTGTGTCAATAAAAACCCTTTATTTCGAATTAGTCCTCATTTATACGTGACATTGTTTGGTGGAGGTGCCGGGTAACCTACCGGATAATATCTGAGCAACGGTTCCCGGTCAACAACTAGGACGGGGTCTGAAAATCCTCAAACGTCCCGACGATCCAGATCTCTCGATCCGCCGAGACAGAGCCGTCGGATACAAGGGTTGCCTCCTGAATTCGAACTCTTTGAAAAGCCAAAGAAATCACCCCCGCCGAAGACCATGACTCCTCCTGGAGGATCGACAGAAGATGACATCAAGGATAAGTTACCTACCATTGTGGTGACTCCTACCCTCGCAACCGAAGCAAGAATGCCAGACATTTTTTGCGGAGAGCCCGGACAAGATCCTATGAGATGGCTGAAAGAGTACTAAAGGGTGTCGAAGTACAATCGTTGGGATGACACCTTACAACTTGCGAACGTTTACTTCTTCCTAGATGGAACGGCAAGGCAATGTTATGAAAACAACGAAGAAGCACTTGCTTCGTGGACTGTTTTTGAGACAAAATTGAAGAAAACCTTAGGGGACACGGAAACCTGCGTCAGACGAGCACAGGACCAACTGAAGTCCAGGGCGCCGGTGAAAGTGTGCAGTCCTACATTCAAGACGTACTCTGTCACGAAATTGATTCGAGTATGTCCGATGAAGACAAGGTTTCTCACCTGATGAAGGGAGTCGCAGAGGATGTGTTCCAGGCCCTTCTTACGAAAGAGGTGAAGAACGCAGTAGATTTTACCAATTGGTGCCTACACATCGAAGACATGAGGCAGAAGAGAGTGGGACGCCATAAATTTGGCAGACTGCCTAACGTTGTTCCGGTGGCTATTATTGAAGAAGAAACAGACATAGTTTCCCTTATTCGTCGTATCATTCGGGAAGAGGTACAGCGGTGCATCGCTACTACAACTCAAGAGACCGAAGACGGCCTCTCCAGCATCGAGGACATCATAAGGGACGAAGTAGAAAAAACACCCTGGCACCCATTTCGATGAAACAGCCCTCTAGAAGTCCCCAAAGACGACTCTCTGATGTCACCTATGAGGTGCAAGACTTCGAACCAAATTCGAGAAGGCGATAGACACCGTACACGTTCTCAGGATGAAACCATATTACGACCCTGAAGACCAATTTACATCTGACCCAACTAAGTCTCACGATATCGGCAAGGGTGAAAGTTGTTCCAACTCAGAGAGTGAATCACAGAACAAGGATTCACGGCCGTCCAGTGAAATCCCAGTATACGCAGGCCCCATGACAAGCTCAAGGACCAGGTTACTTCAAGGAAGATGAACAGCGGGTCGCTGTTCTTTTGGAGGGAGGCTACGACGCGACTTCAACTGAAGCCCTGTGGCAGAGTGACTACATAGGAAACTGTGAATCGTCTGAGATTCGGGTTCGAATCCTAGCGGAGGAACTCGTAACTTTATTAATCATTATAATTTATTCTGAAAATTTCCAGAACTTTGTATGACGTGTTTTCCGGGACAGTACTTCCGGTTTTTCTTTGCAATATAAACTGTTGTAACGTATCAATCAAGAATTGAAAATCTGACCCCATTATTAATTGCCTATTTGCCGATGATACTACTATCCTCGTCCAAGGCAGCACTACCAACTTTGTTTCCAAAACGCTCCAAAAAGCCCTAAATGAAATAGAAGAATGGTGCACTCATTGGCGTGTATCCATAAAAACGGACAAGACCCATGCTATCATTTTCCGCAAAGGTCACCCCAGGAAAACAATTCGGCAACTCACATTCTTTGAAGACCTCCTCCCTTGGGACAATGAAGTGAAATATCTCGGCCTCATCCTGGATTCGAAACTTGCATTCAAAAACCATGTGAATTACAACTCCAAAAAGTTCTGGGCAAAAATCCATCAACTCATCCCCCTTATTGGACGTCATTCGCCCCTTTCGCTCAATAACAAAGTCAGGCTGTATAAACAAGTAATTAGGCCCACACTCACCTATGCAGCCCAAATTTGGGGGCTCGCTGCCAAAACGCACAGAAACAAAATTCAAGTCCTCCAGAACAAAATTCTAAGGATTATCACTAACGCGCCCTGGTACGTCAGGAACGAAGTCATCCAGAAGGATCTAAAAATTGAAGTAATCGAAACCTTCATCACCAAACTCTCCAGAAACTTCTTCACTAGCCTCAAGAATCATCAAAACCCCACAATAGCCATCCAAACTTCCTATGCCATCTGTGAGAGCAAATATAACTTCCCATACGCCACCACAAAATGGTCTCTTCCTCTCAAGCCGCCTTAATAATCTTTCACTCGTACATGCCGATTTTCTTTTTACCTGCCACATAATCAACTACTCACGCTTAAGCACCATCCTATAAAATTCATCTCACGCGGCCCTTTGGCCAAATCCAATTCGTTTTTTTAAAACCAAACTTTCTCAGGGTTCCCCTCACCTCTGTTATTATATCAGACTGAGTAGAAGAGCAGTTGCACTGGTACTCAAGAAAGCATCCAAAATCAGTCAGTCAATCAGTCAATTAAGAATTGTATTCAACCCAAGCAAGCTGCTTGTGTCAATAAAAACCCTTTATTTCGAATTAGTCCTCATTTATACGTGACAATAGTTTTAATATTTTGAAAGGAAAATTTATGCCAGAATTCGCAAAGATGGAAGATGCAAAACAAGGAACTCTAAATTTCAAACACTTCAGTTTTCAAAACAGGCAGCGAACAAGTCAATTTCGAACGCATAAATATATTACTCAAAATAGTCAGAGATGTATTCTATATAATAAATAGCTCAGCAAAAATATAGTAGGTAACGAGATTTTAGGAATAGAAATGGAGCTTGTGTATTCAAATGTTAAAAAGATGCTTGTAGGCAGCTTAGAATACCACTAATCTGAATCTCCAATTTTGCTGCGAATGATTAACGATTCTGAGTTTTCAAAGTCATTCCGTATTATTGTATGCAGAACACAAGAAATTTTTGCCTGAGCAAGATTCTTCGCATCGCATATTTTGTACGAAATTTCTCATTGAAACGGAGGAATTATGAAAGCAAGTGTAAGCCGAATGAAAATAACTGAATATTTCTTTCAAAAACTTCTTTAACCCAAAGAGACCATTCAAACGAATTCATATTTCCAATTTATCCTATTATTAGGACAAAATTTATCCTAAAATTACCTATTTATAATTATGTTTACATCAGGAAATAAGGACAAAATTTTATTATGAATACACAGTTATATTTAGTTTCAAAAGATATACAATCAGTAACATAGTCTAGGATGTATTTAGGAGGGCAATACGAATACAAAAATTAATCTGAAGCCATTTGAAGAATTTTCACTTGGTTTCTAAGAGTCCCTATACAAATATTAGCGTATTTTTTCAAAAAACCTGTCAGAATTTCCGCAAAAGTCCGAATAGGAAGGATCGATTTAATTTGTGGAGAAGTTTTAATCATGATGGTGATCAATCATCACGATTAAAACACACCTGAAGTGACAGAAGACCACCGATTGACTCGCCGGCAAAGCCAACCAGTAGACTTCTGGGGAAAAAACTAAATTTTACTCTCGATTTGCAAGGGATTTTAGTTCATTGTAAAAGTTGGCTTTACTAAAATAATTTTGAAATGAAGAATTAATTCGTTACTTTAACTAGGTGAATATATCCTTTGGGAGCAATTTCTTGGATTTTAAACCGATTCTTTTAGTTTAAATATAATAAACTGCCATTTACCTTCTTACTCTAACAATTTTGAAATAAAAAAAAGTACATTTCTTCAAATAAATTCTTCCCATAGTCTAGAAAAGGGAGCAGCTTAACAACGGTAATAATCAGAATTGCATAGGAATGAATTCGGTATTTTGTCTAATAATTCAACAAATATGGAATACGAATTATTTTGAATGGCTTGTCAAACTACCCGTTAAGTAGCGAAATTTTTTATATATTTAAGTATCTGTAGACTAAAAAGGGCCAAAATATTCTAGAGACAGCTTGCTTTTACAATTACCTCCATTTTAATGCGACGAATATTCCCCTAACAACTGCTGTAAACACATTCCAACCTCTTATTAGCACTAACTGCCTAAAACTTGATCATTAACAAACGCATTAAACAATTAGAAAACATGAGGTTGCTGAATGGCTATCTTTATTTTCTACTGGCAAAGGAAATTACTATTTACTTGCTTAAAGCATCAATTTTTTATGCTCTTCGTGCTTCCCATATATTAATCAGCCTCAAAGTAGAATTGCCTCGAGCAAATTTTTCAAGTGGGATAAATTGCTTCAATAAAAGTAGAATTCCATTTAAACAAAATATTCGAAATCAATGGTAATCAAAACAAGGTAAACTTGACTGATTTCAACAGTGTTTGAAAAATAGAAAAGAATTGAGGGAAAATGAAATTTAATAAAAGATTAAAACGGATTTCTCAGATTTGAAAAGATTGACTATTTAACATTTCCATAGACTTATGTTCCCATAAAACTAAACTGTTCATACGAAAAGTCGAAACAAAATTTAAGAGTTTTCACCATTGAAAATATTTAAATGCAATTAGATTAAATGGATTTAAGTTTTAAAGCTTAATTGGAAAATGGATAGTTTTATTTGTAGACTGCAATAAATACTATTCGGAAAAAAATCCAAACATTAAATATGAAGATACGACTTGAAAACTAGAATTTTTTCTAGGTGACTATCGTGGCCTATGTTTCTTAGTTTAATATATTGAAGTAACACAAAACAGATGTATATTGTATCCAAAAATTTATTTCAAACATAATTTAAATATATTTCTGAAAGATTGATCCAAATAGGGAACAAGAAATTGAACAAAGTACAACAAAAACTATTGATTACCTTTTATATAAAGCAATGAAGAATTTTCTCTGGAATTGAGATCAAAATAATAAGCAGAGCTATCGGAATTCGAAGTGATGGCAAATACTTCTAGAAAACTGACTCAAGAAATCTAATCAGGAGGGATAATCTCATTCAAGCGATGAAATTATCTAAACGATAAAATCAGCATTAGTCCATTTTGAAGGCTGGGTTAGACTAACGGAGATCGGAATTCAAAATCAAATTAATGGAGGTTATATTTCAAGATAATCCAAGAGTTAAAGAAATGAGGCATTTCATAAAATCAATTGACTGAAGGAATCGTTCTATAAAATTCATTTAACTTTGCGAAATTTATTAATTCAAAGCCTGAACCCTTTAAACTCTGAAAAACTAAGTTAGACGAATATCAAAATTAGATATGAAATAAAGTTTTTAATTAGTTCGAAAAGTTCAGTTTCGCCTTTTCAGGCACAGTTTTAAATTGATGCAAAGTTTCCATCTTTGTTATTTCATATATAGTTCAGACTAATTTAATAATTTTATTCTTAGTTTTGAGTGCACAGAAACGTAACAAAGAAGCCAATGCCCTTTAAAGGAGAGTTTTACATTGCTAATCTAAATTAAAAATCCCTAAATTGACTAGAAGGCCATAGTTTTTCATGATAAAAACCAACATTTGGCATATGAAGTTATTACATCAAAATACCATTCAATATCAAGTTTCAATCTGTAAGGTGATTTGGACCAATTCTTTATTCTATCCCCCATCATCGAATTGCTCTAATGAATACAGGTATTTATTGTTTGAGTTACGAGAAGGTATATAAAGAAGACTAAAACCTAATACCGATCTAAGATAAGGACTCCATATCCAGCAAATGTTCCCTAGTCATCCCCTCCATATCAATGGGAAGGCGGTGTTTGCTTAAAGAATCTTGATATTATGAACACATTCAATAAACTGCATCAAAAAATCGCGGCAGAATGAGTAGCAAGAGTAACACTCGTTAACTTTTGTAACTAAAAAGTAAGTCAATCTCTCTGCCGGTGTACTGATCTAGGGATAGAGCGTCTTCCCGGTGATCTGAGCATCTCAAGTTCGAGTCCTGTTTCGGGTTTTTTAGATTTCGTTATACCTGCGACGTGACCGAAAGAGACCCCTTAAAATGGTGTGAAAGCAAATGCTCAAGGGTAATCTTCCAATGAGCTAGAAATCGGATTTCTACACATGAAAATCTACTTCATTTCTTTTCTGTTGCAAACCTGATACGACATCATCAGCATCACAACCTCAGGCTAAGCTGCACCTCGTTCGTGGTATTAAAACATTTTTTTTAAAAAAATTAAATTGTAGAATCGTCTCGAAGAAGAATTGTATCCAAGTCCAACAGCAAAAATATAGAAACCATTGAAAAGAGGAAAGACAATGAAGCTAAGAATAGCACAGAATATGAAAGATCAGGTTCATGTTTAAATATAATCATAAACCCGGGTTTCCTTTAAAGACTAATATGAGGTTTTTGGAAAGGAAAGCATCTCAAAAATATTAGGCACTGGCAAATAAATCCTGGAAATTATAACACAGAACAGCTAGAATTAGTGCGAAATGGAGCAGCTCCTCTAGCAGCAAATGATGGATGAATGATGTGACCAATCCTCAAAGTTTCCGAGTCAGAGGGCATCTATTCAGAAATATCAATATCTGAGTTATTCGAAAGATTCGACTCAATTCAGAAAAAATTTGCAATATGCCATTCAATTAGAGTTGGCACTGCATAATACAAAGTGTTGGAAAACTCCAGGTGTTCATAGATTGATATTATATGTATGCTCCAATATGTCTCACATGTGTATAATTTTTTGGCGAGTCTGACTCACCATTGCACAATTGGTTATTAAAAATCCGTAAAGAAGGTTTGAAATTGAACTATCCAAATTGATACCATTAAACGGGTATTAAAACTCTAAATTCAAATGAACGATAACAGGTTAATATTAGTTTATATTCCTTTGCATGTTTTTCCATTATACATTGTGCAGTTAACAATGTAGAAATATCAATAGCTACAGGATACCCGAAAAAATCACTCAGCCTCCAGACAATAGTTTTTGGCTATTTTTACAATAAAACATTTTATAGACGTAATTTACATTTATGAACATTTTAGTAATTGATTAATTATCTGTTATACATAAATTTCTTTTCAAACTACACAAAAACTTGGATATCAAATCATTATTCGCCTTGCCTTATAGCGAACTGCTGCTTTAGAAACAATTTACCCTTTTTGAGTTCAAATGTAGTATACAATATAATAATATATAACTTCGAAACACGAAGTTTTTTATGTATTCTTAGTTCAATCAGAAGAATACATTCCCTGAACAGGATATACCACCTACTAAGGTAATAAAGTAAAAACATAATATTTTGAATCCACTATTTTACCTTGCATGTTTATTTTATTTACAATGCAATATTAATGAGAAACTCAATCCATGGCTGAGCACAATCATTAGAACAAAATTTAAAACTGCAACTTAAAACGCTATAACTTGACATTTTATACAGAATGCAAAACTGGAGTAGTCACCAACCACTTAAAACCTAATATTTCTAAATGCTTAAAATTTGCAATAGAAATATGAAGACTCTAGATTACTACACCAAATCCATTCTGGGTCTTCAACTGTAATTAAGATTGATTTATGCATTTTAAATATATTCGTATCTCAGAATAAGACAATTCCATTTGAAAACAGCTACCGAAGGGTCCTAAACTTGCGCCGGAGGATTCGTTAATTTTTTAAGCAAATGATTCTATACTAATATCGGAATTACTTTCTGTATAAAGTTGCGTATGACTTGCTTTGTGTATGATATTACTACTAATCATCATAGTAAATAATGCTGTTCTCAATTTTATTTCAGCATCTTATTTCCAATTTTTGCAAATAATCTATTTTCAATTGAAGGAATTTGGATGTAAATGTACTTTTAAAATATTGCCATGCTTTAATTAGATGCCAATACTTCAATGCTGGTTTTTCCAATTAAAGCTAAAATGGTTCGATTGCCAAGCTCAGCCATTTTAAAGTATTTGATGGCACTTAATAAGAGCATAAAATTCAACAATTTCAGGTAGCTTGAATGATATATGCATGGGTTTCCAGTAGTTTGTGTTGATTTTTATCTGACAGGTATTTGTCTATGTTGATGAATTCGAGAGCAGTTTACTGCAGAGCATTAAGATGCAAATGTAAGATGTCCCAGAGGTTCATTTCAGATATTTTCTCTAGTTCTCCAATGTTGAAGATGCAAGTCACTCTTTATATAACTGCAAGATACTAAATACTACTCCTTTACTAGATAGCATTCCCTCCCCTCCCCTCGCCAGCCGGCTGGCCCACCTCTCTACATCGCTCCTTCCCAGCTAACCTGTCCTTTACCGATTCTTATTACGTTTTCTCCAAGACCCTAAACGGAACATCCTCTTACCTATTCCACCCCCGTCTAGAACTTTCCACACGAGGAAGCGGATATGTAGCTTTTAAATTCCTCAAACAAATACAATCGTGTCAAACGTATATTGGAACATTTATACATTTTTTTAAATATCGTTAGTTTGCTTATTTAGACCGAAATGTCGCGGCATTTTCCTATATTACCGTAAAATAGCAGCTACTCTGAAATTGTCTCCCTCTCTCTATACTCCTCATTTGCCATGCTCATCTGCCCATGGCTGACTATAAAGCTCGACTTAGCACCTTAACATTGGAGCGAGAAAAAACTCTTCAACGCCCCAATCTGGAAAAGACCCTACATAGATATGACAGAATCAAGCTAATGGAACTCATAACTGAAGATTGTGAATTAGTTTATGAAAAGGATTCCATGAAAGTAATATATTGCTGATAAACATTTAAATGACATCAAAAATCTCATGTAACCAAAATGGTGGAACACTCGATTTAAATTTTCACTTATCTCAAAAATAAATGTAAAATCCATCTTGGAAATCTTCTGCAAACTAAGAGTTTAATTTTACAAACAAATACCTACTAAGCTCAATGTATTCACCAAGGATTTTGCATCTAAATCAGTTTTATGCGAAATGACAACCTTGGCATATTATATGCCATCCATTACAAGTTTATCTTTATACTGACTTGCAAATTATACAGATCTTTTAAAATTCATATAAAGTACAATTATAATTTCAGTAAAAACTCTCGATTTCTGTATTTAAAACCAAAACTATTGCAATTAGTCTAGTAATAATTTTTAAAAGCAGTTTCAATGTACCGATTAAGTGTTGGTACCATTTTATGTTACAAAAAATGTTCAGATGTATTTTAAGTGTTACGACCCTTGGATAAATATACGAATTTGTTTAACTGGTGAAAGATATTTTAGTGCCTAACTTTGGATTTTAAAATTTATATAACTGCTGAATATAATTGTGATTTTTGGCACATAAAAAATCAGATAATTAAAATATTCCGGATAGAAGATTTAATGTCATACAGCAGGGTGGTTGGCAAACTATTCCAATAAACAGCCTAGATGATACTTCAAGAGTAAGTTTAATATAAAATGTACCAATCAGTACTGTTGAGCAGGATTCTTCGGATTCGAGAATGACATCTCCAGAGGTTCCGATTAGGAATGGTCAGAACCTTCAAAGGAAACGAAGGACGGACGGCTTCACAGACGAGGGCTTTATTACGCCTTGTATATCAACTGCACATTCTAAACAGGTTTCTGTTCTAGGCCTTGTTTATCCACAGAGATATTTCCTTTCATATTTCCTGAAAAAAATTGAATAATTACTTAAACATTCATGAAAATTCGAATAGTAAATTCAGTTGATAAAGTAGCAAGGCATGGCTTTTTCTGCCACAAATACAGCATAGTTAAAATATAAATGCCTGTTACTGTAGAAATTTTTTATCTACGAATGTATAAAATATTTCAAAAGGGTTGTCACCATATTTAGATTTACAAGAACAGTTTTATTTTACAATAGGAACACACAATATCGAATTAATTCCCGTGTTATCCAAATAAAAATCTGATACATATAACCTTTTGTATTTGAATGCACATTTAAGTAGAGAAACGGAAAATGTGAATCTCTAAGATTACTTCCCAATAAGGATTTCCGTTTTTTAATTACATTTTATGCTGTAATAAACCTGAAAATACTTGTATGCTAAAATACTCATTAAATTATAAATTTTAAAAATATTAAAGCATATTTAATATTTTTGAAGTTAAAAAATAGAAATTCATTAAAAAAATTTATGCTACTGTAAATTTTAGGTTAAATTATCACTATTCGTATTTTTTGTCATATCTGTCGAATAATTTTCAAGATACAAAGCATCCAAAATACTTCAGAATTGCAAGCTTTACAATTTGTGCAGATTATCTCAACTTTACGAAAAGATTGTGAGAAATAAAATCTTTTAAATGTAACTGGAAACAAAGTTTGACTTTCGATATTGCTTTAGACTTTTCTTTCAGATAAACGCGATAAGAAAAATTGGCACAAGCAGTATATTCTATTCCATTTACAATTTCAAACGAAGTCACATTTTAGATAAATAGAAGGCTATTATTAGTTCTAGAAACAGTTTCGTAAGAAATTCAGAAACAAGATTCTGTGGTGCAGAAAATTTATACTGCATGAAGAAAATGAATAAAGTATTTAATGAAGTAAACTTATAGTGTTAAATACAATATTCTTTCACAAAATGCCATTTTTTAAAAAAAGCTTTTGTAATTTTTAAAATGTTTTTATGGTAAAAAAAGCAAAAACTTATTTATGAGTAGTTTTAAGTACCCTCATTTGAAAACCTGAATATGAAAATTTAAGCATTTTACATAATAAGTATTGGTTATTTTTCCCATCCCAAGAAACTGGAGAGGGATACAATACTTTAATATGCAAGAGTTTTATTCAAAACCTGTATTTCTTGTAACTCCATATAATTTAAATTTTTCCAAATGAAATTTTTACAAAATAATTGGAACGACAAACTGCTACATTATAACTTAAAATCATACCAATTCTGCAATAAAAATACAAGCCCGTTTATAATAAATTTTTTACAATGAAGAAATATTTTCACTGCATTTTTGGTAGTATTATTAATACATCTTTATTAATTTTTATAAGTCTAATCTAATTTTAGTACCGTTAAATCTAATTTTAGTCAGCAATTCTATATCAAAGCATTTAAAATGAAATTTGAAAATCCTAATTCTTGCCCTGTAAAATTATCGTGTTAAGCATATACATTGAAATAAAAACATGTTGCCAAATGAATACACGATTCACTGTAGAGTTAAGCTTGTTTATTAATTAACTTATCAAATTGGATTTGTTAAACATTATGCCCCACACTAGTATTTACAGAAAGCCGACTCCGAATTCTTTATCGTTATTGACATTGAAATAAGATAAATATCTTAAATCACATTTGCCATTGTCAATTGCAGGCTTACAAAGTAAAGAATAGAACGACTCATTTTCTGCAATTCAATACAAGTAATTAAACCATAAATCGTTTATGTCGCATATCTACAGGTTTTTTAAACAAATCTCAAATTAAGTAAGATATTTCCTTAAAAATTGAAAAAATAAAGAATGCGCTCTCACAAATTTGGCATTTCTACAAGATGCTAACGACAATTTACACATTTTTTAAAGGATGTTTCGAATCGTGTAGTTTCATTGAATAAAAAGTTTATAAATTAGGAATAACTAAAGTCCGATATTTTTTTGCCAAGCTTTTGAGTTTTTTAATGATTCAATGTCATAGTTATTGATTTAAAGATATGAAAGAAAAGTTCAAAATTAATCCCGTTACCAAAGAAGAACCGTCATGTAAACGGTCCGAAACACATTAAATTCGTCGTAACCAAATGCCATTCTGCTGATATAGTATATAATTTTGTGGAGGGAAGGTAACATATCAGGTATCGTCCTCGTCAACTTACTGATATTCAAAATTACGAAGTCCATCCCAAAATAGCCCAAAGTGCTGCTTTAAGAAACGAGACATTAATGTATCTAAACTAAAATGAATCTAAACTTGAATGATCTATCAGTGGCTATACTATTCTGTTCAAATAAGTTTGTCAAATGCGCCGAATAGATGTCACCGAAGAGGAAATGTTAAGGGTGTCACTTGGTTAATTTGATACCAAGATAAAAATCATAACCTTTACGTTTTAAGACATCGCTAATTATTTGAAGTGCGCAAATTAAATTTATCGATTTACTTACGAGTGGAAGAATTAAAGATAAAAAGAACTTGTTTTAAAGTTGTTATTGTACAAAATTAGTTTTTGAAAGACTGGATATCTATGCTGCCTAATTTCTTGCGCTTCCAATTTTAAACAATAATGGCTGCAGCTTTTGCAAAGTATATAATTTTATATATTTTTGCAAAGGAATTATTTTACATTTAATATCTTGCCAAGACTTAATAGTCAATAACAGTCAAAATGATTTCAATCGAAAAAAAAAATTCTATAAAATGTACGAAAACTGAAATATTTTACTTACGTTTTTTTTTAATTAGGAATTCGCTCCTCTCATTTGAATCCTGCATTTCTATTTTAAAGAGCTTTGAAGACTCGAATGATGTCCAAAGTATTTCCGTCACATTCTCATCTTTTAACAAGGTCATCTAATGATGATATCTCACCAGTTACTTGAACCAAGAAAAGCATGCTTGTATTCACTCAGTCGTGGATGATTTGGATTGGTTGAGCTGGTATTTAGCAAACCCCAGATACCTGCAAAACAAAAGCATCAAATATCCATATCCGTCTCTGGAAAGACAAAACTAAACATCAAATAAATGAGAAACTTTAAATTTTGACTTACATTGATTATTAAATAAACTAATAAAAATTATAAAAACCTCAAGAACTATCTTGTCACATTATTTTTTTCATTTAGCCATGAGGACATTAAATCAACATACTATAACGGGTTTTTTTCTGCATATGAAGTATAGAAAAAGTATTGTAATAATTGTTTAAAAACGAACTGGTTATTTTGACGTATTTCCACGTTTCGAATCTCCCCAAAATTGAAAATTTCATTAAAACAAGTAATAAAATAACTGAAAAACTCTTTCAGCCATCTTTGATGCACAAAAAATAAAATTTGTTATTTAGTCTTCACAACAAACTTAGATTTGTTCCAAACTCTAGGCAAAATCCATTTCGAATATAATGAATATAAGCTAACACTTATATTCATTATATTTGAAACTTGAATATAAGCGAACGCACCAGATACTAAACGAAGAGATCTAGATATATAATGCAGATTTAATATGTATAATGCAGACAAAAATTGAGCCTAATACTAACATAGGTTGACCAATATAGATATATGCTTTAAAAAACTACACGTTATAACTCAAAATTGGAATCGGTTGGTTATATTAATTTCTAGTATGAAATTTTATGATACAAAGTGTAAATTTTTTCCCTCCCATCAGTTGAGAAAAACTCGTCTAAAGCGGAAATTCAATTATCGGAAATCATTGGCCATGCACCATGGATCAATCATTTAAGATCTCGCAGAATT
The DNA here is from genome assembly GCA_026289955.1 of Argiope argentata. Taxonomy (NCBI): domain Eukaryota; kingdom Metazoa; phylum Arthropoda; class Arachnida; order Araneae; family Araneidae; genus Argiope; species Argiope argentata. The sequence continues at coordinate 14,290 of JAOUZG010009356.1, forward strand.
AAAAAAAATTATTAAAGATTCTATATACATTCTAAAATAGTATTTTGTAACCACTGCGGTCTAATGCTAAAACATGTACCGTAACAGAGAATATGTTATTCGTTTATTAGATTGCAAGAAAGCTTTTGCGACAGTACTACTATTGAAGTCACTCATACTTCAAAAAAAATACCAGGTTTAGATTATTATCCAATTTAAAGTCATAAGAATTTAAGACCATCTTATATAAACAACTAACAAATATCTCAATTTTGTCAAAGTGAACCATATCAATAGTACTGTGGCGAAAAGATTATTAATTTTGACATCAAAATATCTTTAAAACTCAAGGTACAGAAATAGAGATAACTCTTTTAATAAATATAAAATAAAAATACAAAATAAATCAAATAATAATTTGAAAAACGCACAAAAAAGCACCAATGTTACCTATTAAGCCCAAACCATTTTCTAAGAAGAAGTGTCTCCCCCTTAAAGATCGCGAGATTGCTCGAGCTTACTTAAAAAAAGTATATTTTTGAAAAACACATTAATCCGCTATAAATGCATCACGAATCTAAGTTAAAAGGTGTGTTTTTTCGGCGTATGCTCTAGAAACGCTTCCGTTAGCTTTTGCTGGGTTAAACAGAAACCAGGTTTGCGAATAACACAACATAAAAGACAGTATCCGATCCTTCAGATAACAAGGCAAATAAAAAAAATCCGCTCATCAGTTCAGTTCCTTTATATCATATGAGCGAAACCATTTGGATTATTGATGCTTTCTCTGACTTCTACCAAACGGCCTGTCAGAGCAAAACGGCTTTTCATTTACTTTATTTTACCCGATTCAAATCTTTAGAAAAATGAGTAAAGTTTTTGAAGTTAAATAAGTATTATTAGATATAATTCGCTTATTTATTTTTTAACTGATCAAGCATTTTAACATGTATATGCTACTCATGCAATCCACTCTTCAACATGTAATCCACTCTGCCATTTTGATTACAAAAAGATTCCAGGACATCAAGAACTCAAATTCCAAGCCACTAGTAAGACATTGAAACAGTTAATAGAAAAATTAAAATGCCTAACGAATCTTGATTAATCTACAATATTAAACTTAACTCTACAATAATAAATTAAATTTTTGATTTTTAAATTTTTGAATTTTTAAAAACGCCTACAAAATGGTTAAGAGAAGTAGATTAATTTTTCAAAGCAATTCGACTTAAAAGAATCATATATATTTATTTTTAATAGCAATAAACAAATCTTTATATTAGGTGAATAATTTTGCATCGAATTATTTTTTTTTTGGACTGCAAAGGGTTAAAAAGGGATGTAGAATTTTAAACTTCCTTTTTTAACATCTTGCATTTTTGCTTTCTTTTACATCATTTTTAGTGTATCTTAGCTTTTAGTTATATTATCAAACCGATTTTAAAACAAAACTAGGAATGTTTTGGCCCATATTTTTCTAATTTGAATCTCTGTCAGACGACAAGGACAACACCTGAGCTGACTTCCTCTCTTTAGGCTTCTATGGTACACTAGTGGGAGAACGTTTGGCTTAGAAGCATTTATCACGCACCTTATGCAACGTTTCTTTGATGGATTCGGGTTTTGAACCTGAAACCTTTTCATCAGGCCACCGAGGACTACATCATTTTAAAAAAAAAAGACTCAATTTATTACTCTCTTATTTTGAATTTCGGACTCATACCACTATTCACTGAAGAAAAGGAAGACAACGGAGACGAAAAATGAGGTGAGAGTAGAACGAACACCACAAAATTGGCAGTTTGAAGTATATAAAGTAGTGAAGCTGGAATATTTCAGCAAAAAATAGTTTGTATTTGAAACCAAACAATATCAAGGTTTAACTTCGCTGACGTCTATGAAACTGGACCGTCAATTTTTGATGTTCTTTATGTGAAAACCTTGCTTATAGCATATAAGTAATCCCCTATATTTCCTGAATGAAAGGCCATCTTTGAATCACTTTATTCTGATTTCCTACGACAATCAGCAGATTCATTTTTAAATTTGTCGCAATAATTTTTAAATAACATTTTTATTTATTATGTGCACCTCTTTCGGGTTCAAATTTGGATCAATAGTTTTGTAATCTTTTCTAAATGTAACCAGCTGAGCAGCCACTTCATACGAATATTTGGAAGAAGGGAACCATTTATAAGAAATTTCTAGAAAAGTGCAAACCCATAAAAACTGGAAGGATTAGTCCGTCTTCGTTTTTTTTTTTTTTTTTTTGTGAAATTTTTTTTTTTTTTTTTTGCCAAATTTTGTAAGAATTCAGCAACTCGACGCACTAAAACAATTATTGTTGCTAGAGAATGAATAATATTTTAACGCTATGGGTCTTAGTATTATTGTGTAAAGAGTTGCCGAGAATTGTTACATTGAATAATATTGAGTAAGTTACGTTGTTCTTTTGGATTAGTATAAATATAGCAAAATATTTTTATCTTTTAAAGCTTAGAAGAGTTGTTCTACTGAAATATTTGCCCATGTTAAATTGTTTTGGAAGCATTTTATTACTGTTAATGTTTAATACCAGAATTTTCATTGAAAATCAAAAGTATATCATAATTAATATTTTGAGCAAACCATATAAGAATTACATCGTAGAAGAGTGAATGAATCTATTTCAAATGCGAAATTTGGCTTTTTATCAGCTTTCTAATATATTACTTGCTACAAAGCGTAATAATACTATATAGCTGAATTTTCTTCTGGATTTGGGGAAATATGACAATATTATTCTATGATAAAATTAATCTGGCTTTTCTGTTCTTTTAAGTACGACATCATTCAAAGAAAAGTATCGCCAAAAGTGACTTTTATGCGATTTCATTATATAAGTACGTCTACACAAATTAAACGTTTAAATATGAAATAGAAATATTGAACTTTCTTTGAACGGAAAATGAAACTGTTCAAAAAGTTGAAAACTTGTTTACATTTTTAGTTTTCATAAAATTGGAAAAATCTTATAAAAACTAAAATTTACAGAAGTTAGTTCTACGTATAACTGCCATTCGAATTCTAACAATTCCGAAATCTTTCCAAATGCCTATTCTACATTTTTTAAATATTTATTTTCATTACTTAGAATATATTTTGGATCAGAGTTGTGCATAATTGAATATCATTCAGGTTATTTATCTTTCAATATTATTCATTCGTTCTATGCCCAAGGTATATTTTCACTTTGGAGTTAATAAAAATATTTTTAGAATTGCAGATATTAGTTATAATTCTAAACTTATTCATTTTACTTCCTTATTAGGATGCCTTTGCTTATATACCCAGCTTGATTAATATGCGAAACTCGACATTATAAAATTCTTCGGAATTCAGCAGAAGTTCAATTAATATCGTTTGAAGTTCGAGCACACCATTGCTTTTGAGACAAATAAAAACGGCTTTGTTAACCGCACAATAAAATAAACATTAATGATAGACTTTGTATCTGAGACTCCATAGCTGCAATATTGTATTTAAATTTGCTTGTAGATGCCTTTGAATCAAAATAATATATTAGTAAGACGTTTATCGTCGTTAAATATATTTCAAATTGGAGAAATTTAATTTCTGCATCTCTGTTGATAGTAAAATATAAATGTGCGTTGATTCTCTGCAAGCCAAACCATTTGATCTAAAGCTGCCTGCCTTATCGTTACTCGAATAGGGATAAAAGTTAATGCAATGTAAAACGTATAAAAATTGTTCATACTTAAGCTTTACATCTGCAGTCTTTTGTTGTCCTTCCTAGTTGTTTTAAATCTTGCGTAAAGTATATTTTGATTTGCTAGTTGATTTGAGCACGTTTTGCAAAATCGTAGTGCAGTTCTAATTTCGCGCCGTCTTTTTTCAGCAAGCTTTCACGTGGAGAAATACAAATTTTAATTTCATAACCATAACATTTTAACGCGCTCAGTCACCTGGGTCTTCATTGTTCATGAAATAATTAAAACATAATTACATACTCTAAATTTCCTGTTATTGAATATATAATCTTGGCATCATAGATCTATCATGGGCAAAAAACTGTAAAACTCGCACTGTTATCGAAGTGTTAAGATGAAACTTTTCAAACGTATTTGTGTGGAGATCTTGTATGTCAATGCAAGCTGAAGGAATTTTCTTTCTCTTATGCCAAAATGTTAACCCTTTGCACTCTGAAAAATAATTAGAGGCAAAATTTTCACCTAATACGAAGATTTGTTTATTACTATGAAAAATTAATGTACATAGCTCTTTTAAGTCAAATTTCGTTGAATAATTAATCTAAATCTCTTAACCATTATGTAGGCGGTTTTAAAATATTAAACTTGAAAAATAAGCAAATAAAACATCAAAATGATGCACATTCTTGAATGTCGAGTCTGAGGCGCCATCGGAATGCAAAGGGCTAATAAAAGTATGAACATCGCAAGATAACTATGGGATGTATTCTGCTATGCAAGGATATATTTTATATATTATGTTTGTAGAGAAATTACATCATTGCTGTACCATAAAATAATATTGTACTTTAAAATTCTTCATTCACTTCAAAAGCTATAAAAAAGAATAATGAATAACACGTTGAGCCTGTAACCCATTGAAAGGCTGTACCAGAGTTAAAAAGAAACTAAAAACGTATGTGAACGATAATATTTCTTTTAATGTTAACACAAGTTGAATAAGGTATTTTTCCTTTCTCACTCGAATGTTAATAAAAAAATAGATCTTTAACACACTATAACATGTTATGGAATCTAATGTGTTCTGTTATGTAATGAGACGTTCATATATCTGTCTGTGCTATAACGTTTATAATGTAGATGGTGCATCGCTGTTTGGCGTAGCTTAGAAAAAGCAGGTTCTTGAGTTTTTAAAAAAATGTTCTTTCTTTTACATTTGCCATACGATTGTAAAGCTACATAAAGATTCCGATAGAATTTTTTAAATTGTGAACTCTAACATCGATTTGGGTTGACAAGATAGTTACAGTTCAACCCCATTTGATGAGCATAATTCGCTCATTCGTAATGCAAAAGGCTCGTAAAGCGAAAGAACTTTATTTTTCAAAGGAAAATTTGGAAGTTTTTTAGCCATATGCCCGACTTTTGGTAGTTCAGCTGTAAAAGCTGAAACTATCTTCATTGAAGTGTGCTTCTTCCAATTTCTGGACTAAATATCCCTCATTGGTTTCAAGATAGTTGGAGAAAAACAGGTCATCAAAACAAGTCATGCTTGGATATTTTCTTTTGGATTTTCCCCTCTTTTGGATTAACCAGGTAAGTATAATTGTGTAATCCTAGCCTCTTAGCCGTTATTTCTGTTGAATATTCGGGAATTATATTTCTTTACCACTCTTTCAGAATATAAGAGGCTTAGATTATAATGCCTTTCAGGCTTTAGGAAATCGTCCAATACGCTTAAAAACATGAAAAATAATTTGGAATTTGGAACAATCATATTCCCTTTCAAAGATGTATAATAAATTTCAAATAAAGAATAACCTGGCAGCAAATGTAATCCCCCTCGAATTAAAATTAAAATTAAAAGTGAAAGTTAAATATCTTTCTTATACAGTATCTATAAAAATTATTTCGGTGAATTTTCCCAAAATGATCCTGAAAACATATTGCATGGTATTCCAATAATTTTCATGATGGATAATGAGATCAGCTGATTTTCTAAATACCGATTCTAATTTTTTCAAATCTTTCATATCACTCTATATAACTATTTTAATGCCGAGATATTTCTAACTCTGTCGAACGTGTTGACAATTCCTGCATTCTTCCTTATACGACTTTGACATTTCAGTCAATAAGGTCGAACGTTTAAGTTTAGCTGATTACATCCTGTTAATCAAATTTATGCTAAAAAATTGATATGGCAAATCATAGATTATGTAATGCAAATAATTCCTTAAAAAAGACCTTGATTGCCATAGGAAATTGAACGATTTATTCAAAAGCTGCATATGGTTGTTGCGAGTAAAATCTTGAAGCTGCTACTTTTCGGGTCAAACCATCGAATGAAAGATGAATTACTTTTTAAAACCAGTAATAAAATGTCAATTCAAATAACAAAACATCAAGGTGTGCTAATTTTCTATAATATAGATTATGAAATCAAATTCTTAGGTATACTATATTTAGAGAAATATTAATTGCTTAGTAAAAACATTTCAGACTGATCTAGGTATATTTGTGCATAAATGTTTCGGATAAAAATGAAAAATTGAATTGAAAATATTTTTAACTTTGAGAGGATTTCAGAAAACACTCAAATTCTTTCATAGTGAGACAAGGACACAATAAGGAAATGGAATTTCAATTTCATTAGGCATTTTATACGATGCTCAATAAATGCTTTTGTAATTAAAATACCAGTCGATTCCCCCTCGTTAATTTGTTTTTGAAATCCAAAGTGCAAACTGAAATTGCACATTGTTATCTGCAACTCTTACTGTTCAAAGTATTTCTACCTTTCCCTTTAGATTTTTTAGTAACCTAATACAAGGTAAACAAAAATACGTTGTGAATTACTTTTTATTAGAAGTTTGTGGAATTAGTCTTGTTTCCTACTTTTGATGTCATCCGTAAATGTTTACATTAATCTAATAAATCAAAATCTTGTGATCGTACTTGCAATTCATGCAATTTGTTTGTGCCCTTCCCGTAATGACGGATTCATTTCTTGTGATTGTCTATTTTTACTTTCTCAACATTTTATTGTATGAAATAAGCTATCATACAATTTGGATTGAGGTTAAATTGTAAAGTTTCCAGCCTGAAACGAAACTCTATTAAATTAACCTTAAATTTCAAAATTTTTTAATTAAAATTTGGTAAATTGTATTTAGTTTTATATACATCTGATATAAGAAATGGAAAAATCTTGATAATGAGATCAAATTAGAAACATTCAACTGCAAAAATGGCAAGGAAACTATTGGTGGTAGTACAGTATATCTTACCCTAGATTTGTGCTTCAAAATATCTATTTTTAAATTTAAAAATCAAATCATTCTTATTCGGTAAAAATGACATTCGGATTAGAATTGGATTTATTCTTAATATATTTGGATTGTACTTAATCAGACATGACTGAGAAACGATAGATGTTTATTTTTGACCGTTTCGTACCGCACTTTTAAGAAATCCATATTTAAAAACATAAATTAAAGACTAAAGCAGAGCAGAATATAAATAATATTTGTATAGCATTTAGAGAATTAATGTTTTTTTAGAAATCCGCAAGTCCACGTGAATCTGTTTTCTTCCTTTAACTCTTCGCTTCCCTCATCAGAACTAGCATAAATCCGCTGATTTTAAATTCCATTTTTGTGTTGATTTCAGTGCAAAAAAGTTGTTTCCGTGACACAGTGGCAGGAGGGGGGAGGTGTTGACTTGAATTTTACTGAGGTTGAGATGCATTAAGCGAATGAGAATCTTACCTAGTAGAAGATTTTTGCCTTGTAAAAGAACTCTAACCCTCCAAGCTTCAAACCCGTAAATAGACGGAATCTCTTCTCCCTTCAAAGCGTTAACCCCATGAATAGACGGAAATTTAAATCCCATTAAAACTGTCACTGCCCGTACTTTGACGGGTCGAGTTTTTCGCTTCCCCCAAACTCAAGCTGCGAGATAATGAGAAAGAAATGTGAGATAAGGAGAAGCCAATCGCTATCAGTGGACGATAGGAATGCTGTCTTCCTGGTCGCGTTCTTTTAAGAATTTTAAAATTTCATTTACATTCTCAACCTTACTTTTGAGATTTTGAGAATAAATGCGAATCCACATTATGTTTTAAATAAAAGGAATGAAACTGAACGTATTAAAATATATTCCCGGAATGAACATATATGAGTATTGTTATTAATAAATTCATCCATAAGATTTTAAAACTTTTTAGGGTGAAATAACGGTTAATCTAAAAAAATAAATATAAAATAAAAAGTTGACACTTTTCTCTATTTATAACATACTTTAATTTAAGGACTTTCGAATTAAGATTGCTTATGCAACTTATTTTTTTTTTTAAATAAGACACTGAAATTATATGCAGAATTTTATTTAATGAGCGAGACTTTTCATCTTTGAATGATTGTTTTTGTTTTCATTGATAAGTGTACTTAAAAACGGGGAGATATTTTATTTATATAAAATCCATAAATTAAAGTGAGTTTTTTAGAATTATTAGTTTTACATTCATTATATTAAATCATATATTTTTATAACGTAATAATTTATATATAAAAATTGATAATTTATTTAATTTGCAATTTTTTTTTGTTTATGGAATTTCACATTCCTTGATGAATACGAACAGAAATTTAAGCATTGTAGAGATATTGTTTTTATATTTTTCTCTAGTTTTTAATAATATTTTCAAAGTTAAAATAAGCGCAGTTTTTATAGGTTATATTTTTTAATCGAAATATTAATCTTATTTCACTGTACAGTCTCATGTATACAACACGCACTTATGTGAATGTTAAACATAATGTTAAGTGACATTTTTATATACGTTTAATATTGAGTAATTTAATACGCAAATTTTAATGCTCGTGAAAGTAAATGAATGAATGAGTTAAAAGTTATAATATTTTTATGTTAATTTAATTAAAGTTAAATAATTATACCTTGTGTTTTAAATTCTAATTTTTTTTAACTCCTTGGTCTAATTTTATTTCATATATTAGCATTAAAAAAATTAATGCGCGAAAGTGGCATTTATATTATCTTTTTCTCTTGTTTGCAAAATTTGAGTTCACTAGAGGTGATTTTAGTTTATTTATCTAGTTTGTTCACAGGAGTAAGAAACATTCAGAAATTCCCACATTTCAAGTAATTTAAAATTCTTAATAAACTTTAGCCTCACATTTTCATTTTTTAAAAACAGAACTTGTTTGAACAAGGGTGTCAGACACGCAGGTCTCTTACCACCATTTCTACTAAAATAGTGAACATCCTTACTGATAGTGAAGATGAATATTCGTTTTGGCGGTCTCCAGATCAAACTGTTTGACCCAGGGCGAGCACATTTTATCCGTATATAATTTGGAACTGGGAATAAACATCTCGAGATAAAATTATAAATAATTTTAATCAGAATTTTTATTACTTAAAATTGCATAAAATTTTAACATTTATTAGCAATAAAAGTTGAAATTATCACAACATTATTAATACAGTGTATAATTTTATTTATACATTTGAATATATCACCAAGTAAATTCATTCTTTGAGAAAATTAAGATCTTGAACTTTTTCTATCTTATTTAGTGACATGCTAGTAATAGCTTTCGCTTCAGCTACATGGTTTATTTGTAATTCAATAAAAAAAATTGGAAAATGATATGGCAAAAAAATTCGTATCATTGATAAAGAAAAATTTGAATTCACATTTAATGTACCAAATATATTTCTACTGTGTGATTTTCGAATGAAATGTAAAATGTTAACATTTTGTTAATGCTTGAAAACGAGTTTTTTCAGTCATGATGGATTAAAATAATTTTAAATTGAGATTGACATAGGAAAAGTAATTTATTTATTAGATAAATTTGATCTCATTTGTTAAGTTTGTCATTTAATAATTAAAAACAATTCAAGACACATCCTTTTAATTGAGATAAACAAAGGAAGCCTCTAAGTTTGTCATTCGTAAGAATTTATGAATTTTTTTTAAAAAAAATTCTTAAGAATTTATGTCAATTTGTATAATTTTATTGAAAGATTGATTAATTTAGTGATGCCCGTAATACGCATGCCTTTTGAATTTTGAAAGCGCATTTTAGAATACTGAAGTACATTGGAAATACTCTGAAAGAATCTTTTTTTTTCAAGAATTAAATCACTTGCATGTAATTTCGAAATATAATTTCACATTATGAGGGGATTAAAAATTTTGAGAAACTTATTACAATAAAAAAAATAATAGGCGAACACTTTCAATTCATAAAAATTAGATTCGTATCGTATTAAATACAACAAAATTTATTTCTAATTTAAATTATATGTAGTGTTTCATGAAATAATCAGAAATCCTCTAAAACCCAACCATATTTTCTTTGTTTTCAATCTATGTTATTTCGATCGGCTGAAAGAAAAATGCTGTTCGAAATCGAAAGACTGCGATAAGCAACAGCTGTCACTCACAACATGACATCAGCTAATCTGCTAACCGCTGCTGTGCGGTAATAACCGCAAAAGGGGAAAGCAATCCTTTTGTCCAAACCCTGACACTTTTAAGAACAAACCTGTTATTCAGACGCGCCGCTTTCGGTAAGTATTGCATTCTGAATGTAGCCGTCTGGAGGGCTATTCTCAGTTTAAGCCTGGACCATGATGTATAGAATGGAATTAATGTATTTTGTTTCGGGAGTTGTGTCTTGAGTCTGATTTGTGCAAGGTCGCATTAGGCATTAAGTGGAGGGACTGCATTGGGAATTTGGAAATAATCAACACATAGGGACATGACATGTTACTTAGCCTGATTAAATCTTCAAGTTATCTCAAAATGTTAAAAATTGGGAATTTGTGAACTGTAGGCTGATTTTGGTGGCGTAAATAATACTTGCCACCGTCATGAACTGAATGTGGGATTGCCTGTGTGGGTAATGTGTGAAGTGTGGTATCCGGACGGCAGTGGATATTTGGGTTATGTGTTAGGTTTTTGTGGACGGTGGTAGAGGTGTGTAATATGTGTTTAAGTTGTGGATTTCGGGGTAAAGGGGTGGCCTATGTGTTCGAGTTGTAATTTCGGGGTGGAAGCGTGGGCTATGTGT
>JAOUZG010009360.1:0-19856 GCA_026289955.1 Argiope argentata
TTTTTTTTATCTGACTTTTAGATACCATTTGTAATCTTAATATCGAGCCCTTTTTATTAATTGCACTTCGTTGTTGAACGTTTGTTTCATGTTTTGTTTTTATCTTGCACTATTGTGCGTTCGTTAAAGAATTTATTTACACGGTTTTACGATTTTAATCGTTTGTGTGGCGCAGTTTAGCCAATTATGGCTCTTGTGCCAATAAAATTCAAATTCAAAATCAGTATACCATCAACAGGCCTGAACGAAGTATCAGAAGGAGACATTTATCTCGGAATCAAAAAGTTTTATTGAAAAAATGTCTTCTACGTTTACTTTAACTTCATTCTGAGGAAGTAGAGACACAGATGAATGCTCCAAGACGTACTGGGGTCAAGAAATGGATAGCCAGAAGAGAGGAACTCGGCACTTTTAATCTTCTAAAAGAATTGGTAACCGAGGGTCCGGAAGAGTACCGACTTTTTTACGACATACTCCGGAAATGTTCAACATTTTGTTATGCAGGATTTCAGAGTCGATTCAAAAACAAAACACCATGATGAGAGATAACTTATCGGCTAAAATTAAACTGGAACTAATGCTAACCTTTTTTAGCCAGTGGAGGCAGCTATAGAATTTTAAGCTATATCTTCCGTGATCCAAAGAGCACTATAAACTCAACAATTCAGGAAGTGTTGGATGTAATATATGAAAGCTTAAAGGAATTTATACAGGTATAAAAAAATTTCATATCTTTTGAATAATTAGCGCTGAATAAGTTGTAACAAAGATTTTTAACAAATCTTTTACGATTGAATACTAATAAGTTAACTTTCCAGCATGAAACCTCTGAGTTGTGTGAAATTTTATGACCTTACATTAACAAATATAAATGTTATAAGAGAATCGAAAAAACACCCAGATTAAACGTTATTTATATTTTTACTTAAAATGTTTCATACTTTGGTACTAGGTGTTTTGAGGTAAATTAAAAAACCCCTTTTAAAGTGAAAGTTTTATTCACTATTGTGATCATTTTTACTTGATTTTAATGGTTTACAAATCAATTGCTCTCGTAAGAAGTAAAGAAGTATCTATCTAGTAAAGAAGTGCTCTTATTGCCGAGTCTGGCTTTAGTGCTTTTATGTTGAGTGTAATTGATCTTCAAAAGGCAACAACTTTATCATCTGACTAAACATTCAGTTTGTTGGTCAGCTCTCGGATAACGTTTTTAACATTAAGAAAGTCCCTTTTCTTTTTTTTTTCTTACCAATTATGGCTCTGACTCGTGCAATCTGAGGAGTTGGAGGGAGGTGAGGAGTACTCGCTGAAGACATGAAATCTACATCACCCCCTTCAGTAGGCATTGGCTGAGGTTCTTGAAAAATAGATAAATTATGATTTTGAATGAATCATCAACAGATATGCATCTGTGGCTTCAGAATGCATCGATAATAATTCAGAAAGCATCGGTAATAAATTATTATTATTATTCTCAATGTGTATAATTTTTATTGCAGGTCCCTTCTACTACAGAAGAATGGGCTGCTATCAAGCAAGGCTTTTTGGACACATGGAATTTTCCAAATTGCTATGGGGCACTTGATGGAAAACATGTCCTCATTCAGGCTTGTCCTAATTATGGTTCACAATTTTATAATTACAAGGGATCTAACAGTATATAATCCTACTGGCATTATCCAGTTGGGATTATACGTTTCTCTACATTGATGTGGGCTGTAATGGCATATTTTCAGACGGGGGAGTACTGCAGAACTGTGCTCTTTATGAAAAACTGGAAAAATATGCCTTGTTTGGAACTGAAGGATGCCTTATTGGAGACGATGCGTTTCCTTTGAAACCGTACCTAATGAAACCGTATAGAATTCATCCACTGACCCCCGAGAAAAAGATATTAAACTATCGTCTAAGTAGAGCAAGACGAGTATTTGAAAATGCTTTCGGCATTTTAACTAGCCGATTTAGAATTTTAACTCGAAAATTGAATTCCAGTTGAGTACTGACGACAAAATTGTGAAAGCCTCTTGTGCTTTGCACAATTGGCAAGCCAAAACCTCTACTTATCTACGTCAGGGATCTTTAGACAAAAAAATTTTTCAAGGTGGCGAGATTATTTCTGGTCGATGGAGATCAGAAGTAACGGATTTATTTAATATTTAAAATATTTTACTCGTAACCGTAAATCGTCTAGACTTCCCAAATTATACAGGAACAATCTTACCATGTACATCAATAATGAAGAAGCTTTACCATGGCAAAACAGCAAAAAATTGTAATATCATAGTTATATGTATAAATCTTAATATCTTGTAGGCTTAATTTTTCATATATTTTTGTTATTTTTTATCTTTTTGTATAAATAAAAGATGTTATAAGTATACATTTCAAATTGTCCGTTGTGCCCCTCTTTTCTTTCACAACACCCACAAACCCATCCATCAGATGAAACCATCTGATATTTGGTTATAGATTTCAACTATACCATTCCCTTACCTTTTAGATTTCTGAATTTCTTATTTCTCAATATTATAGGTCCCTGCGAGACTTTTAATTTTGCCCTCGATAAGCTCAGGAGTCCAATCCTGAAGACCCACTTCAGTTGAAAGGGCTTCAACCATTGACTCCAGGGCATTTCTTTTGATATCTTTTTTTCTGCAAGAAACACTGCCTGCATTCCACAGACAGGTGAGGATTCCACACAGATGAGGCGCGAACTTCGTAATACAAGGCCTCACAATTGCAAACGCTTTCAAACCATGATGTCACGAGTTTGGATGAACTTTCTAGAAGAATTCTGAATGCAAGTAGTGCAAAAGGGTGTGGTTGATCATGGTCGTTGTGAAGAGTAGAGAGTGTGTTATTGGTTTTGCTTGAAAGTTTTATGGGTTTTTTTCATATTAATTTTAATTTATCGCAAAAAAGATGCCTAGTGCTTGCTGCGTTTCCAACTGTAAATGTAATTACACAAAAAATAGCCCCAGTGCTTCTGTATTTTCCTTCCCAAATGATGGTAACCTTAAAAGAGCCTGGATCTCTGTAATAAAGCGGGACAATTTCGTTCCAACTAAATACAATAAGGTAAATTGATGTTGTGAGTGAATTGATGTTGAGTGAATCGGGTGTACTTGATTCGAAGTCGACTTAACTTCACATCCAATTTTCTCACCGAAACAACTGCCCACAAGGTAATGTTATCAAATCGGGGGCAGTTAATGAATGGATTTAAGAATATGTCGAGGAAAATTCAGAAAAGATTGGAGGAGGGGGTTAAATTGTGGAAGTGCTGACGAATCGAAATTCGGTAAGAGAAAATACAACAAAGGTCATAGAGTTGTGGGGCAGTGGGGTTTTGGTGGCGTAGAGAGAGGGTTTGGTCGTACATTTATCGGTGCTGTCCACAAAAGGACAGCTGGAACATTAGTTTCTTGTCTAAAGTGGATCAAACCAAGTAAGGTCATTTATAGCGATTACTGAAAGGCGTATGATAGTTTAGGCAGGGAAGGTTATGAACTATTAAAGGTTAACCAGTCTGCATTTTGTCCAGCCAGCAGATTAAGTTAATGGCATTCCGGTTGTCCATACAAACACTGTGGAAAGCCTATGAAATATTGTTAAAAATACCTTGCCATTATATAATCGTCAAGGCGACTTCCAGTTTTAATTGGCAATGTTTCTTTTTGAGAGATCGTGTAGGGATAAAATTAATGTTTTTAACAAATTCTTAGAAATTATCAGACATTCCTTGGGAGGAGTACTTCATTAAAGTATCTGATAAATAAGGGCTTCAGTAAGGAAAATCATTGTGCGGAGCTATATTTAAATAATAAAATGACAAATGTATCAATGAATCTGCGTTTTTATAAGGAGCAGCTCACGCATACAGCTATTAACTTTTATAAAAACGATTTTAAAATAGAAAAAATTACTGTTCGCATCTCACGTTGTTTGCTTTAACTGTTACTTGCTGCTTTGGTATCTTTTCCGAAATAAAAAAAAACATGGGGGTCAGGGGGCATCGTCTCCCCCCAAGTCTCGTGTATTTTATCAGTCCTAGGATTAAGCTTAGCATAGCCCCAAAAGCCCAGTAAATTTCATTACAAGATATTAATAAATCATCTAATTTGAAACTTTATTCTAATATTTAAAAAAAAAACTGGGGGACAGCACCATCCTTTGAGTCTCGTGTGTTTTGTCACTCCTAGGACGAAGCCTAACATGGCAGCAAAACCCCCGGTTAAGAACCGCAGCATCATAAACGAACACACATCATTGACGACATCTTGGCGAAACAAAAATGGCGCTAATAGGTCGCATACGAGAGCTGTTCCTTTTTTTCTTCAATTTATAAGTTTTAATGTGATGTACACATTAAGCCTAAAATCATTTCTTGTCTCTTAGCATTAGATATTCTTGATTCGTCGCAGAGTGTAAACACGAGTAGTTTAACAGTTCATATATTCAATTTGTGCATACTAATAGCAGAATTATTTTCGTTTGTTTATTATGATTTTTTTTACTTTATAAGAAACCAGATTTTTTTTTTGTTTATTTCCCTGATTTTTTGCATCAAATTCTTTTAAAACATTTTTTGCAGGATATATCTTACTTTTTAAAATTATTATAGACAAGTCGATAGCTTTTTAAGCTCAGAAAAAGTAACATTATTATTTCAATTAAATAAAACTATTAAATATTAGAAATTAGAGTATTATTTTATTAAAAATATCGCAACCATTTGGAACCTATCCTATGGAAATGAAAAACAATGTTTAAATTTATCTATTGATTAATTTTACTCTAGGGAATAAATAATTTGACATTTTTTTATTATTCTTTAAAGATAACAATGCCGCCAGTCTGCTGTGTACCAAGTTGAAAATCAAATTATTCTGCTACTATAGAAAATATAAGAGTATTTAGTATTTAAATTCCCCAATGATGCAGATCTAAAGGAACAATGGTTCCGAAAAATACCCAAAAGGATTTTACGCCAACTGCTAGATCGGTTGTTTGTATCCATCACTTCAAAAATGATGATGTAATTAAAGAATATGTCCGTACACTACTTGATAGTAATACGGAAGTAGAACAGCGTAAAAGATTTAAATTGAAATTTAAAACTATTCCTTGAATTTTTCCAGATTTGCATCTTTATCTCTCGGAACAAATTCATTGTCTTCAAGAAAAGATCCTGAAATGCAACGAAAAATTCAATTACAAAAATCTGATTTAAAAAAAAGATTTTTGAAATTCAGATGTTATTTCTTCTTTTGGACATTTAAGTTAAACATACAGATATAATATAAATTTTTTGAAATGCATATATTTATGATTCAAGAATTAGTTACTACATTTTAAAACCTAAATCTCTTACTTTAGAATTCAAAGCCAGTTTCACAATTCATTCTAAAATGAATATAAAAATTATCTTCAATAATAAAAATAACTGACTCCGAAACTATGACTTGATTTTTTCCATGAATGAAGACAAATAATTAAAAGTAACTCTATATTCTCAAATTAAAAAATTAATTGCACTTCGAATATAAGGAAGATATAATTGGAAACGCTACCCTAGCAAATATTTTGCTTGCTCTAAAATTACACCTGACTGATTCAAAAGAAAATGCAGATCCTCTTAATTTTGCTTTTACATTTTATTACGAACTGTTGAAATTATTGATTTCCTTGGCACCTTTCAGGTATTCTCCTTTCGTGGCCTTTTCAGTCTTGATAAAATCTTCGTCAGTCTATAATGAATTACATTCCATTGACATTTTTGTGTTGCCCAGTGAACAGTACCTTGCAAAAAATATCTTCCGTATTATCTTTAAAGGCAAGTAAGGATGGTAAAGAATACAAAAATATTCTTTAGAAAAAAGTTTGAAACTGAATATATCTGAAAGGACTGTAAACCTACTTCTAGACGGAATAATAATCAGAACCACACATTAGCTACCATTCAAACTCACTAACTGGAGTAAATGTAAATAAAAGTTTAGAAAAAGCTTCAAGTATTCAAACATTTATGATTTCATCTGTTTTTTCTAAAAATATAGATGTTGTTGCCTTATTTCCAGTGAAAAATCTGAATGCTGATCAACTTTTAGATATGACAAAAAAAGTGATTTTATCAACACAAGAATGTGCATATAAAAAAATAACAATCGTTTCAAATAATAATAGAATAAACAGAAATATTTTCACCAGTCCATGTGGAGGAGAATTAAGACATCTCATTCCTGGTGTTCAATTAAGCCTGTGGGTGGACGCCTCAGATGTTGCTGTTGGTGGCATCTTATCACAATTATCAGACTCGGAATGGGAACCAATAACATTTTTCACAATGAAACTTAAAAGTCAAAGAAAATGGTCGACTTAAGACAGAGAACTTTTCTCGATTTATTCGGCAATTAAAAAATTTAAACATATATTAAAAGGTAGGAAATTCCAATTTTATCCTGATCAAAAGTCATTAATTTAAGTCTCCAAACAAAATCCAGATAAATGTTCCCCTAGACAATTACGTCATCTGGATTTATTATCCCGATGCTCCGCTGACATCAGACATACGCAAGGATCCAAAAATGTTGTAGTAGACTCACTTTCAAGTTTAGATTTGGATTCTATAGCTAAATCATAAAATGATCCTGAACTCAAAAGGTTTTTACATGTAAAAAGTTCAGCGCTTCAACTTGCACTCAAGCCTTGTTTAAACACGAATTCTGATCTAATTTGTAACATTTTAACTGGTTCATCACGACCATTTGTTCCAAAATCTTTTCGAAAATTAATTTTTGAGAAGCTGCATAACGTCTCACATCCTGGAATAGCAGCAAGGACAAAATTAATCAGCTCTAGATATGTTTGACCATTTATGAAGCGAGATATCACAGAATGGGTTATGTGCTGCGAACCCTGTCAACGGTCGAAAGTCCAGCGTCATACTAAAGCTCCATTCGGCTTCACTGATTCTTGTTTTCAACAAATACTCATCGACATTGTTGGTCCATTACCTCCATCCAATGGTTATATCTATTTAATGTGTCTAAAGAGTTTCAGAAAGATAATTAAAAATAGAGTTTCATTTTTTGGAAAAATTGGGAGTAAATCGCAAGAAACGAGCCCATTCACACCTGAGCAGAATGGCATTGCGGAAAGATATAATTTAACATTTTTAGATGGAATTAAAGTATAGTTGAAACTTAGCGTGAAACAAAAGTTTTGGGTAAAGCTTTATTTTGCTTTATGCACACTCGTATGCCATAAAGATGAAAATAAAACTTCTTTAGAAAAATATTTCGGTAAAAAGTCATCACTATCGTACTAACCATTTAGTTGTTTGGCGTATGTGTCTGTACCCAAACTAATTAAAAATAATTTAGATATCCAAGCCAAATTAGGTATGATGATGTGTTATGCTGGTTAAGTGATGTATATTGGCGTAAGAGCCATATTTGGCAACACTGCGCCAATCAAATGGTAAAAAGATATAAAAGAAATACTCGTTTGCGATATTAACACAGATATATTGAGATAAAATTTTGTAAGTATGATACAAACTATGATTTCAGCCCAAATTTAAGACTATGTGCCATGGAAATTTGAAACAATGATACATGAACTTAAGGGAACTAGAACGGTTTATACCTTCAAAAAATCGATTTTTCAAATTTTGCCTTAAATAAATAGAGGAAATTTCGCTGATTCCAGCAATGTATGATATGTACAGTTTTGTAAATACGAAGGCCTAGAAATTAAAATTTTAAAATGTAAACGAAGGTGCCGCGCCCCTTTTTTAAAGGGATATCTATTTAAATTAACCCCTATTTTACTTCTATATATTCATTACGTATTTTTTATAATTTTGTGAAAAGAAACGAACAAATCAACTCGTTATATTGATCTTTTCGTTTGTTTGTTATTTTTCACCTCGTGCTTTTTTGTTTACAGTGCTAATCGTGATCTCTCTTCAAAACTTTTATTACATTTTATTGATAGAGTCTTTAGTTATTCTAAAATTACGTAATACGTAACGACGCCAAGAAGAAAAGAGTTTTGAAAAAGAAAATCTCGCTCGAATCAATTTTCTAATATGAGTCAGAAATTGAGATGTGCTGACAGTGAAAAATTGAATGTAAGTGCACCCAAAAGAAAAATGGGATTGTTCTGATTTATTTTCTGATAAGGACGTTCACATAACATTATTTATTCTAGCGATATGGAGTCAACAAATATTACCATTCATTTGAGAATATTAAGAACACTCCTAAATACATTTTCAGTATGCAAGCAATGTGGCAATTTTAATTGCTTTGATGTTTTAGAAGCAAACAGTCGAAAGGGACTTGCTACATCCTTAATGTATATTTGCAAATCTTGTGGTTTTGCTGGCAGTTCTATGGCATCTCACATATCTGAAAAGAATTATGATGTCAATACACGATTAGTCTATGCCATGAGATGTGTTGGAAAAGGTAAATGCGCAGCTCACACATTTTGTGCAGTATGGAGATGAATTTTCTATTCAAAAACTGGAGTGCATTGGGCATCTTCAAAAAAGAATGGATGATCGCTAAAAAGCTTTGAAAAATAAATTAAAATCAGCTAAACTTTAGGATGGAAAAAAATTCTGGACGTGGGCGGCTTACGGATGCTGAAATTCTGCTAATTCAAAAATATTATGAGCTAGCAATTAGAACAAATACTTCTAAATCTGTTGCGGAAATGTCAATTGTTTGTTTGTTTGTTTGTGGTTTTATGGCACAAGAACCATATTTGGTTATACTGCGCCAAGCAAAAGGTAAAATAAATTAAGAGTATTTATAATAATTCAATAATAATTCCACAATATTTTTATAAACTTTCATAAAACTATATTGGAAATATACAAATTTAAAATTAGCATAGGTGTTAACAAATGAAAAAGTAAAACATTGAGACAAAACCAAAGCACAATCAAAAGGTAAAAAGTGCTAAATGCAAGTATAAAAACGAATGGCCTTTAAAAATCTAAAAATATTGGGATGGAAATTTTCACCCAATAATTCCTGTAAAATTGTTGATGATGTATGGAAATAAAATATACGTTGAGTTTTAAAAACAGGGCATTCAACAAGAATGTGTTTTACATTAAAATCAACATGGCAAGCAGGACACATTGGTTTCCTCTCACCAAAAAGGAGATGCCTATGAGTGTATCTAGTGTGTCCTATTCGGAGACGAGTCAGTTTGACATCGGTCTCACGTGTAGGAAGTAAAGGCCAAGAACCAATAATAGGTTTAATGGCGTGTAATTTATTGTGGATCTGCAGATCCCATGACTCTTGCCAAGAAGAATGTATGTGACGGGAGAATGCCATTTTAACGTCACAAAAAGGGAGTCCAGTCCTCATAAACACCGTTGCAGATTTTGCAGAAGAATCGGCTTTTTCATTACCTGAAATGCCAACGTGACCCGGAACCCAACAAAATTTAATATCAAAACCATCATTCTTCAAAGATTGCAAAATAAGTAAAATGCGAATAGCGATTGGGTGCATCCAGTTATTATAGTTAGACAGCATTTCCAAAGCACTCATGCTATCGGAATAAATAATGAAATTGCGCTGTAAAGAAGGCGAAATCTTTTGGAGTGCCCAAAAAATTGCCAGTAACTCAGCAGTAAAAACAGAGCAGCAATTATGAAGACGGTGACTCAGTATTTCAGATGGCAGTACAATACCACAACCAACATGTCCCACTGATTTTGAGCCATCCGTGTAAATTGGAACAAATAAAGAATATTGACAACGATGAAGCAAAAAGAGTTGTTGGAAGACCACAGGTGTTATTGACGACTTGTCGAAACCATTAAATGGATTTAAAAATGAAAAGTCAGGAATATCCCAAGGTGGGAAAATAAATGGGTCGTTAACTTTAATTCTAACATCGTTGAGGTCCGAGTCGTGTAGTACCAGTTTGACTCTCTCAGAGAATGGAAGAATGCAAGAACGGCGGGCATCATAAAGTCTACGGAGACCAACTGGACACTTCCATTGACAGATGGGATGATGAGGGACGGAATGAGTGCGGAAATAATACACAACAGATAATTTTTTGCGTCTCAAATTAAGAGGCAACTGGTGACAAATGACATATAGGCTCTCAACTGGAGAAGTGCGAAATGCTCCGGAGCATATCCTCAAAGCTGTGTGATGGATAGTATCCAGTCGCCGCAAAACTGTAGGGCGCGCGGAACCATATACCATGCAGCCATAGTCAATGCGGGAGAGGATAATTGCTTCATAAATGCGGAGAAGAGAGGTTCTATCAGCACCCCATGATGTTTTGGAAAGCACTTTCAATATATTTAACGTTCTCTCGCATTTTCTCCGCAGCTGCAAAATGTGCGGAAGGAAGGTAAGTTTCTTATCGAATGTCACCCCCAAAAACCGCACTTCACTCACCACAGGAATGAGTATGTTTTGAATATAAATATTCGGATCTGGGTGGATGATTCTTTTCCGGCAAAAGTGAATGCACTTACTCTTTTCGGGAGAGATAGTGTGCCCATTATTGTTGCACCATTTTACAATCTTATTAACTGCATTCTGTAATTGACGCTCTATGATATTTATGTTACTGCCTTGACATGAGACCTGCAGATCATCAACGTAAAGAGTTCCATTAACAGACGATGGTAACACAGATAAAACTTGACTCAGATGAACTATAAAAAGAGTAACACTGAGAACACTACCCTGTGGAACACCCTCAGTTTGGATAAAAGAATCAGAATAAAAATTGCCAACACGGACACGAAATTTTCGATGAGATAAAAAGTTTTGTAAAAAAATGGGCAAGTTTCCCCTAAAACCGAAGTTAAAAATCGTAGAAAGTATGCCGTAGCGCCATGCCCGGTCATACGCTTTCTCCATGTCGAAAAATATGGAGACAAGGTGATTCCTTCTAACAAATGTGTTGCGTATCTGGGTTTCCAATAAAATTAGGTTATCAAAAGTCGATCTACCCCTGCGGAAACCACTCTGCAACGGGGATATGCAACCTTGTCTCTCCAATTCGTACATAAGGCGAGCATTGACCATGCGCTCAAAGGTTTTACATAGACAATTTGTCAGTGCAATTGGTCTGTAATTAAGAGGGTTGGATGAATCCCTGCCAGGTTTTAGGATAGGAACCACAGTAGCTTCTTGCCATTGGGTGGGGTAAATCTGCTCAGTCCAAATTCTGTTGAATAATAACAACAGATTGGAAAGAGAAGTAGAATTTAAATTGCGGAGCATGCTATAAGTAATTCCATCTGGCCCTGGACTAGTATCGTGAGTCTTAGATAACGCTGCTTCCAGTTCATACATATTAAATTTACCATTGTAAGGACAGATACTGCGGTCATTAAAACGCAAAGGCAACCGTTCCGCGCGATTCTTAATTGCCAGAAAAGCTGGACTGTATGAATCGATAGCGGAAACCTGTGCGAATGCTTGACCGAGAATATTTGCTATGTCTAATGGAGCGAAGTGCGTCATATTTCCTGCCTTTAATATAGGAATAGACGATTCATTATATATACCATTAGCCGCCTTTACCTTCTTCCATAAAGCTTTACTGGAAGTAGTAGATGTGATGGAAGAAACAAAGCTAATCCATGATTCCCTTTGACTTCGGCGACGGATGCAACGAGCGACGGCTTTTGCTCTTTTAAAAGCTACTAAGTTCTCTGTCGTAGGGTACCTTCGGAAGATATTCCAAAGTCGTTTTTGGTGCTTATGACTTTCCCGACAGGCTTCGTTCCACCAAGGTCTACGAAATTTTCGGAGACTTGGGGAAGACTTTGGGATACAGTTGTTGGCAGCATTCAAAATTGTTTCAACGGTGAGACGCATTGCTTCCGTGATGTCTACAGTATTGACTATTGACTCGGTAATTTCCGCCAGCTGCTTAAAAGCAGTCCAGTCTGCTCGCTGGAATAGAAAGTATGGTGGACAGAAAGTCTCACCGCCGCTATCAGCATGGCAGACGATAATAGGAAAATGGTCACTATTATATAAATCATTACTAACCGCAAAGGTTAGCAATGGCAGAAGTTCAGGAGAACATAAGGCCAAGTCTAGACTATGGAAGGTACGGGTTGGTTCATGGAAGTATGTCTTTTCGTCATTATTCAGCAAGCAGAGACAGTTATTATTAATAAACTGCTCAATCTGCTGCCCGCGAGAGTTTGTGTTATTTGAACCCCATAAAGTGCTATGGCCGTTGAAATCGCCAAATAAGATAAAAGGCGAAGGAAGTTGGTCCACTAAATTATCGAGGTCTCTTTGACAAATTACATCACTTGGCGGAAGATAAATACAACAGACTGTAACCAGTGCTTTTGTATGAACTTGCACAGCCACAGCCTGAAGAGAAGTATGCAGGTTGAGAGTTGTGCTCGGATATAAATTGGATGTAAAGATACAGACACCACCAGAAGCGTGAACTCCAGTATCTGCATCTTTCCGAACACAGTTATATCCGCGCAATTTAACGGAAATGTTGGGTGTCAAGAATGTTTCTTGAACACCAAAGCAGATGGGATGATATTTGTTTAAAATTGATTTAACTTCATGAAGTTTGGGACGAATGCCGCGACAATTCCAAGAGAAGAAGGTACCCATTAAGAGATAGCTTTTGAAGGCGAATTAGAGACGTTAGTTGGGGTTGCTGAAAATTCGCAACTCATCTCCAGATCATCGTCATCCTCAGATGGGTGCAATTTGATGTGTGCACTATTTATCGTGCCACCAAAAATAGATGGCAAGTCTTTATGGGCGACACCCTGCTTTGCCATCCCTAAGGCGACGGAATTTTTTGTTGTTGAATTTTTTAACTTGGATCTAAGGTCTTTTTGTGAAATCCCACGTTTTGCCAGTTTTAAAGTTAATGAGGGTTGAGATTTTCTTTTTGATTTTGGTTTCATTCTTTCTATTCGAGATGTTTCAGCTGCACTAGTTGTAGAGTTTTCTGTATCAGAGTCTTGTTTTTTATCAATATTTGGTTCGGATTCAATACTTTTACAATTATTGCAAGAACAATTCTTGCAAAACGATGTTTTAACTGCTGAGGCATAACTAATATTGTCAATTGGGGTTTTAATTTGAACCCTGCGACGGGCTTCAGTGTAAGATACGTTCTCTGTTATTTTAATTGTGGTTACCAGTTTTTCAAGAATCCAACTCGGACATGATCGAGCATAGGAGGGATGATTACCACCGCAGTTCACGCACTTTTCTTGTGCAGAACACTGCTGGGCATCATGGCCTTTTCCAGCACAACGGGCACATGCGAGTGTCCCGCGGCAATTAATTTTCGAATGGCCGAATCTCTGGCACTGGTAACAACGAAGTGGATTAGGAATGTAAGGCCTGACAGGCAAACGTATGTAACCTGCATAAACATGATCGGGTAATTTTGGTGTTTTAAATGTTAAAACATGATGTTTAGTTTCAAGGAGTTGTCCATCACGTCTAATAGTAATACGACGGACGTGTATAACTCCTTGTGATCTCATCTCGGATGTTATTTCATCTAGAGGTACATTAAATAATTCACCACACGTAATTACTCCTTTACAGGTATTCATTGACTGATGAGGACTAACACTAACAGCTATTGTAGCCAATGCTTTTAGTTTTTGAATATTCAGGGATTGTTTTCGAGAATTTACCTCGACCAATAAATCACCAGAACGCATCTTTTTGATGGATGATACTTCACCGATTGTTGCTGAAATGGCTTTTTGAACAAGAAAAGGAGACACTGTTGCAAAATTTTCATTTTTCTCCGAAATACGTTTAATAACGAAAAAAGAATCAAAATGGTTTAAGGAATTAAATGATGTCGGTACTTTGTGATGCCCACTGAAGGGACCGCGTTTGGAAAACCCCCATACGATATTGAAAGAAATTCGGGTCCGACGGCACCACCCACCACGGAGCCCAACAAGGGAAGGCAGACACCGGCTCTGGACATGTCCAACCTCGGCACTTACCTTAGTGCTAATCAGTACCTATACGCTCGGAGTTACCCCCGGGGACAGTGACCACCCTTAACGCCAAGCCCAAGGAGTAACCCCTTCGCTTGATCCCTAGCAAACTAACAACTTGAGTTGGTAGCTACCGGCCGATTGACACACCGGGGACCACAGTGCACCACCCTTCTAATGGGTCGCCACGCACGGCCAACACGTGGGGTTTTTGGCTGTCCATGAGAAGCAAGAAGCAAACAGAGTGGCGACAGCTTCTCATGGAGAGCTCCCTCGCTTGCCGTCGAGGGAAAGAAGGATCAAGCATACAGTAGAAGGCAAAAGAGGAGGAGAAAAATAAAAGGAGTAAAGATCCCTGGGAACCTCGGGATTGGGACACCCGTACCCACCTATAGTAGGTGAGCCCCCGAGGGGGCGGAAATGTCAAAATCAATGTATGAGCAATATACTTTCACAAATTCACTACGAAAAGACAATGATATGCGAGTTCAACGAGGTGAATACTTCATAAATCTTTGGAAGGATTTCAGTGAGACGAACTAATTTCTCAACGTGAGTTTCTAGACCCTAGATTCAAGAGAAAGGGATTCACGCTAGAAAAATTCAATCCATTGAAAATTGCAGTGGAGAAAAAGATGGGTTTAGTTTACCAGAGCGAAATAACAAAGAAATAGTTGAAAAAAAGACAATGATAAGAGTTCAACGAGGTGAATACTTCGTAGATCTTTGGAAGGATTTCAGAAACTGTTAAGCCTGAAAACTGTTATTCAGCAGAAATATCTGAAGTTGATTTCTATTTATAAGAGTAGTATTTAGTTCCGCAAGATGATCCATTGAAATACTAATCAATAAACAAATTAAGATTTTCAAGGTAATAGAAATTAATGAAATGCAGATTATGTATACCAATTACTTTAATTGCCTGCGAAAAGATTTTTTTTTTTTTGAAAACGGGAAATTGTGAAAAAAAAAAAGAAGTCGGCTGGCAGAAAAAGCAGAAATTTCTACTGTAAATGTGAGAAAAAAATGCATTTCAAACTGTCATTTATTTATTTTTTCTTTAGTAATTTGTACAATAATTATATTGTCAATAAAACTGTTTTCGTTTTTGCTGGAGTTATCCCGACACTTTTTTAGATAGATGAATTGCTTATCTAGTTTTAATTTTAAAAACTGAAAAGTATTTACTGAATAACAAAAAGAAAACCAATGACAAATAAAGTATAAAGAAGTGTAAAAACATCAAAAATTTATCAGGGCATTAACTGGAAAAAAGCAAACAATTCCTAATTTTCTTTTGTTCAAGAATTATTCAAATATCAATATCAAATATTTTATCTGAAGATCAAAAAATCTCTTGCATTATTAAAGTCAATAAAAATTGAACGCATTCTACACGGAGCCTTTAATCGTGTAGCAAGGAATTGAGAAAGAAATCAAGGAATCATTTATTTCGTACCATACTCTCAAAAAGAATTCATAGCTAGATATTATAAATTTTATCACAATCACAATAATTAAAGTGTATATTATTAATTATGACAAAAAATGACGAGAAACCTCGGAATGGATTTAGTCATACTGAAAAAAAGTGTATGGACCCATTCATAATCAAAAGAGTTTGAATGAATGAACAAGGTGCGTAACATCATGAAAAGTGCTTAAATTTGAAAATCATTTTAAAGTATTAATTTTTTGGAAACGACCCTTTAAAAATACTGTCTTATCTTGTAAAGAAGAAAAACTCTAAATTTTATTGTTCCCAAGGTGATTATGATAAATGAAAAACATGGTCATTAAAGGCTTGTTTATCAAATGTATTTACAAAAAATGCCAACAAAAGCACAATTTAAAGACGGAAAACCTGAGAATCATATCAACCCGTTTCCGCCCAGCTTCATATTTATAGGACAGTTCATTTTCACCGTTGTAAATACAACCCTTCAACGTTTCGCCTATTCATTTTCCACCCCTTGAAGAGTAATGGTTTCACCCTTCTTATTTGAACCAGTTTGGGCCGGATGGAAGCATTTTTCAGCCAGCTGCAGACATAAATTTCGCCATCTTCATGATTTTTTTCTTGCTGAATTTCAGTGTAATCGAACGAAAGGATTTTAAAGGTAAGTTTAAATATTTTTTTTTTCAGAATTTATATTTCAGATATTCTATTAGCAGATATCTTATAACGTTTTAAATTATTTTAACTTTTATTAGTTTTAATTACAAATTTAAACTACTGTCCCAAAAATACGACGCAAGGCGGATTCGTTCAATTTTCTAATATTTAGTTTATTTTATAAGTGCTCAAGATGTCACGGAATAAGTTTTCAAAACTGCCGAGGAACCAATAGAATACGTATTTTCGGAGGAATTAGAATCCGAAATTATTGCTTTGCCACCTGAAGTAGATGAATTAAATGATGAAGGTTTTGATGAAACAAACTCTTGACCCATCTGTGAGATACGTTGCAGGTAGTATTGAAATTTCTGTACCTTATGAAAAACATGATGATCATAGACAGATTTATCAAACAAAAGTAAAAAACGGAGTTGCGCGGAATTAGGATCAAATACACGTAAGAAAAGTTAAAAAAAAGAGTTAATAGCAGATTGGAAAAAGGCTCCACCAAAATATAAATTTTATGATAAAGTAATGCCTCAAAAATAAACTATGAAACAGCTGTAAGAACTTTAGAGGGTCTATCGCCCGTAGAAGTTTTTGAAGAATTTTTGTTTCTGACATATTTGGAACATATTTTAACAGAAACAGAAAATACGCCAAACAATGGACAGACAAGCCAGATTTTTCCTTAATAACTGAAGAATTAAAAACATGTATCGGTTTTTTTTTAATTTTCTCTGGATATCATACGCTATCAAGTGAACTTGACTATTGGTCAAATGAAGATTTAATGGTTCCTATAGTAAAAATCTCAATGACTAGAAACAGATACTTAGAAATAAAATCTATGATTCATTTTGCTGATAATAATGAAGCCAAGTCCCAAGCAAATGACAGAACTTTTAAGATTCAAAAATTAATTACTGAAATGAACGCAAATTTTCAGAAATGGGGAATTTTTGACAAGCATCTATCTATTGATGAAATGATTATTCGATATTATAGTCATCAATACTTCAAGCAATGCATTGAAGGTAAACCCATAAGGTTTGGGTATAAGATGTGGGCATTATGTGGAAACAATGGATACTGCTATAATTTTGATTTGTACTGCGACAAGGAAGTTATCGATTCTGCTTCTATTGTGGTTCTTTCAAGAGTTCTTAGGAACTCGAGTTCAAAAAAAAATACTTCAACCAGTTACTGATCCAAAGAGTCATATAATTTATTTTGATATTTTTTTAATTCCTACAATTTGTTTGTTGACCTAAGAAAGAGTGGGTGACGAGCAACAGGAACAATAAGAAGTGACAAAATACAGCAATGTCCCCTTGAAATTGATTCTATTTTCAAAGACTAGCCGTGGTTCACATGATCCCAACTTTAATGAGAAAAATAAAATTACTGCGGTAAAATGGAATGATAACAAATGCGTTTCACTTGCGACAAATTTTGATATAATTGAACCACTAACATCTGTTTCAAGGCGTAAAAAGGGAAAAGCTGAAAAAATAAAATCGATCAGCCATGTCTCGTAAGCAATGTTAACAAAAATAAGGTTGGTGTAGATTCTCATGATTGGATTTTAGAGAAACATATCATAAAAATCCGTGGAAAAATGGTATTGGACAATTCTTACCCGAAATGTAGACATGGCTGTTGTAAATACCTGCGATATTTACAAGGTAAATGCAGAGATAAAGAGTATCAAAGAAATAAGGAGACATATTGGAATAGCCTATCTAAAAAAACAACACAGTACAAAAACAAATATTTAGACCAAATTATACAATTTCATCTCGAGTTAAGAAAATAGACACTATTAGACTTAATGGAGTTGGTCATTTATTTGGTAATAGAGAAAAACAGAGACGATGTCAAATGCAAAATTGTTTGAGAAAACATTTAACGTTTTGCGTGAATCGTAATGCACCACTTTGCACAAAATGTTTTCCAAATTACCATAAATAGTGTGAATATGTTTGAACTTAATGAAAAATGTCAACTTTATTTGTTTCATTTTATTTTGCTTTAACTATTAAATCGCTTGGGAACAGAAATGTAATCGTGTAACCAAAAACAAAGAAGTACCAAGCTTTTAAAAACTTCCATATCTGCCCAGCCTCCTATTTATAGGACAGTTATTATCTCAGATCCTAAATTAATGGCGCGGAGTTTAATTGCATATTATATTTAATTTAAGTGTTAAGAATATAATTTTGAAAATTTTAAATAAAATTTCAATTTTAATCCAGTTGGGCGTTGATGGGTTAAAAGGAAATCCCAATCCCTTTCTATGAATAACAAGAGGTGGAAAGGAAATGAAACAAAACAGCTCAATGTAGCTGTGATTGAATCGAATCCGAAAGAAACCAATTCCAATTTCCGTCTGTCAGATCTGTCATTGAAAACGAAAGTAGAGGATGAAAATGATATGTGTTGAAGAAAACAAATACATTTGTGTTTGAACTGAACTAATGTCAAAATTTTTTTCTAATATTGTGTGTCCAGAATGCCTTAAAAAAACTGTGAATTTGAAGCTGGGTGTGAAATGCGGTTTTTCATATGAACTGAAAGCTGTATGCAGCTACTGTTGTGAAAAAATCAACTCGAATTCCTCTTCAAATTACGCTGTTGATAAATCAAGCTCAGAAATAAGCTTGCGTGTTACTCATGCTTTTTCACAAATAGGGAAAGGCTATTCTGCAATCGAAAAATTTGGTTTAGCGATAAACGTAGAGCCGTATTCATCTCGTACTTTTAAAAATTACACTGCAAACTAGATGAGGCACATAAAGCCATGACTAAACGGGTGTTTTCTGTTCTTAAGTAAAGAATGCTTATGATGAAAATATCAATTAGATATAGCTGATATTTCTGTTACATATGATGCAACATGGCTAACATGAGGATATAGATTTCTAATAGGTGACATTGTTATTGATATATTAACCGGATATGTTGTTGATTTTGAAATCAAGTGCAAGGTATGTCGACATTGTTCAAATGCTTCCAATGAACTAGAAAGAAACAGTGCTGAATTTAGCATTTGGTTTGAAGGGCATAAAAATGAATGTGATATTAATCATACAGGATCATCTGGTTCCATGAAATCAAAGGATGCAGAAATTTAGTGGAAGCGTTCCACTTCCTTGGGATTCAGACATACTACTGTTTTATCTGATGGTGACAGCAAGACATACCAACATCTTGAAAGTTTAAACATATATGGTAACGAAGTTAAGATCTTCAATGAAGAATGCATTAAACATGTTAGCAAACGCCTACGAACATCTTAAGACTTTTCCTACAAAAGAGTGGAGAACCCGATGCGTGACTTTAGGTGGGAAAAAATTATGTAAGTCTGAATAATACTAAAAAATTAACCATGTGTTTTCAAAGAGCAATTCTGCGCCATAAGGGATAATACAGAAGCAATAGAAACTGCTATTTATTCTACATTCTTCCATAGCGTATCCACAGATAAAAAACCCCAACATAGCAAATGTCCAAAAGGTCATGACTCTTGGTGCTTTTATAATTCCGCAATTGCTAAAGGATTAAACCAGGAGATCACAAAACAAATATGAAGACTCCAATAAATGAAAAACATTTGAGCAAGGTCTTGCCTATTTATCAAAGACTAGCACCAAATGAGCTGCTCGAGAAATGTCTTAGATGTCACACACAGAATGAAAATGAAAGTTTGCA
>JAOUZG010009374.1:0-10909 GCA_026289955.1 Argiope argentata
AAATGAGTTTATAAGATAATGAACAAGAAATGAATTTATTGCTTAAGATAATACCTCTGATTGTAATATGAAAGGCTCTGTACATATTAGTTGGCTATTTGCGAATCAGTTTTAGTTTTTATCAAAAAAATGGGTTTATTTTCTTGAATGTAAGAAGGTTTATAGTAACATGCTGAGCTGTATCAATTTACTACTTTTTTCAGAAAAAAAAAACTGTGCTTCTTAAATTTCAGACCAATTGTTATTATGTTTATTTCTCATGGTTATTAATGTTCTATTTATTCGAAGATAGTACTCTTGATAAAATAATTCATCCTTTTCAAAATCTTATAAAGATTACAAGAAAATTCATGAACCAAGTGGTATATAATTAATATTTAAAAAGTAGAAATATTGCGTCCTTTAATAATAATTGTTTAAAATTCAACAATTTATTTTTTTAAAATTTTGATAAATCCTTACTCTCTCTTATTATTGTGCTTTTATTATGTCAATGCTTTTTGATAGCTCAAATGTTTAGTAAATTTTAAATTTAAAAAATCCATGCCAATTATTTTAAATAGAAAAGAATTGTTTGAAAAAGAATTGACTCGTTTTTACCATCATTTTATTGCTTGATTGAAATAAAATTCTGTAGAAACAGATTCTTTACTCCTATTATTTATAAATGCCCTCGTTGGTCATTTTTCTTGTAAAATAAGGAAGACCTTCTAAGCTTAAAATTAGTAAGTGTTATTGAATTACATGAATAGGATAATATCAAAAATAACCATGTGTTTTAAAATTTTTTAGATTTTTCTAATCAAAAGTAAGAGATGGCATGGAACACCCAGTTTTTTGGGGGGTATTTTTCGAAAGCGAATATGTTTGGATGTTTTCAGAAGTATAAACACTAATTCTTACTATGATTTTATAAGTCGTATTTCTATCTATTTACATGAACTCTGTCTTCATGAAAACTACATGTGTTTTCACAAATTCTAAAATAATTTTCTTTATTTGTTTGAAATTTTTATAATAACGCTGTTACATTATAGCAAAATGTATAGTTTCTAGATTATATCATTACAATGTTAGTGTTGTGTTATAAAGCAATATTTTTCCACTTATTTGAAAAGTCTATTCATGCTAAAAAAGAATAACATTATATTTTTAAAGTTTTCTTTTCAGAAAAAGGAAAAGAGATGAAATGATTTACTATCAATAGTAAAAAAAATACTGTATTGAAACATTTCCTCGGAAAGAAAACAGATACATTTTTATTTTTTGTATAATAGCCCAAAACAATTTTAATACTTTCATTTCACGAAATATATTTTACGTCACCGTTTCAGATTTTTGTTATCAAATAAACATATTTTTATTAGTAAATTAAAGCTGACGAATTTAATGGCCCTAATTTTGGAACATACTTTTTCCATTAGGTTAGCAAATTTAAATTGGCTAACAAAATACAAAAATTATAAAACAATCAGTAAAGTTGTCCCTATAAATGTAAGCAAATTCTTATTATTTAACTTTTTAATTATAAAATCCAAACAAAACAACATTAAATTTCTGCAAAATAAAGTTTCTAAAATAAACGTGACTTTATTTTGAGGCACAAGTAATAACAATTGAATGAAATACGATAAATATTGAACAATGTAAATAGCATAACGTCTTCTTTGTTTTAAAATATTTTCAACAAATGAAAATGTCCTTAAGATTTTATGAATTTATTGAAGAGAAACAAAACATCTTAATTTTGTGTTTTAGATAAGACCATTGTGAGTCGTACCATCAAAAGTAATTGCTAAATTGTTTTAATATAGTGTTTTATATCAGGGTTTTTTTAATTTATTGCTTTAATACAAAAATTATTTAAAAATTTCCTTAATCGTCATTTTTACTACTCATAAAATAAAATATTTTAAAATATTATTTTTTTTTTACATTTTCATGTAATGTTTAGTCTGATAAAAAATGTTTCTATGCAAAGCTCTATATCTAGAGTAAAAGTCAGAATAAAAAGAAAATGTTTTTTTCCCACTGAAAAATTTAAAAGACAAAATGTAATTTTTATAACATTATTTACTTACCATTAAAGTTTTGTTTACTTACTATTAAAGATTTAATAAATTCGATATCCGATACATATGGATGCCATAGATTTCTGAATAAAAATTTGTTTCTTTTTTCCATTATTACCATGAAAAATAATATCTTCTGTTTAACTTTTTAAAAACTTTATTTAAACCAGTTTGCTTTGCTTTTATTTTTTGTTGCATAAAAATATAATAATATGAGCTGTAATAAAAAAAAATCAGTTATCAACAAGGATTCTAAAATATTAACATAATTTGAATTAATGGTTAAAATTAGATGGAATTGATTGGAAAAAGATCATGAGGTATTATCAATTGAAATTGATAATAAATGTTCATTTAAATGAAACTGCTAGAAATATAACTGCTGCATATTAGTGATTGTTCTCTAGGGAACAAATAAAAATGCATAAATTTACTTTTTTCAATGAGCAAACGAAGTGAAATATTGCGTTCGTTCCTGCTCGTTAATAATGCACAATACATTTAACAGCGTGAAGGTTACTTTTGTTTTCAAGGTCACATTACCTCCTTTGTTTAAAAAAACCTTAAGGAGTAATTTTTTTAAAAAAAAAATATCAAACCAGAAACAGAAAAATTTGAATATATTCCCATTCCTTATTTTCATGCACAATATTTTAACTTTGAATTTTTTTTGCATTTGAATTTTCAAGGTAAAAAAATGAATGCATCTTAAAACTTTTTGGCTTTTTTTTTTCTCTTTTATCACAGCAGATTCATATATCTTTTTTAAAAATCAATATTGAATTAATGATGTATTATTAAATAATTGATTATACAATTGAATATTTCTTATTCATTAAAAGAGAAGGATATAAAAGGGTTCAGTTAACATCTTTAGAAGATATTGCATTAATTTTTTTCATTTTTTTGAAATTTAATATCCATATTTACTAAGTAATCCATTGTCAAAACTTTATTCTCATTAATAATAATTTATCTAACTATGATCATTTCTCTGTAGTATAAATCTAAGAACAGAAACAGAACTTATTATTTTGAAGCTAAAATTGAGTTCACTATAATTAAAGAAGATTTTCAGGATCTCTAAATGCACTATGTATTTGTTTAATTATGTCAGTACTTGAAGTTTTAAATGGTATTTTTTAATCAAATTATAATTGATACTTATGATGTCTTGGTATCAAAGCTATATTCTGATCCTCCGGTTAAATATGATATATTGACTACCGAAGGCGCGTGCTTTGTTCAAAAGAGACACTTACACAGATCGGTCTGGAGACAAGGAAGTCTTCTAAGAATAATCAAAGGATGTGAAGGCATACAGTTGCATAATAGCCATCAAACAAGCGGGGGCATCTTTTGCACATGAACATTTTAAGGGTACAATGGACGTTGAAACCAAAATTTCTCAATTTTTGAGGCATTGTTTTGAAATTTTCATGGTAAATGCATTTTATCAATCTAATGCATTGTAGCGTCAGCCTTATAAGTCAGATATTATCCTTCGAGCTGAAGGGTCCCTTTTGCTCGAACGGTATATCGCTCGGCTACTGGCTCAAACGTCGCAGGTTCGTACCGCGACCTTCACTAGCTACAGCATCAATAAAAATTTCAGCAAAATTTATTGATAACTTTTTAATTTTGTTAGAAAAATATTTTTAAAAGATGAAAATATTGTAGAATTTCAAATTGTTCCATGCGCATAAAAATAGAACATAAATGAACTATTTCAGTGTTTTCAGATACATTTTTTAATTCTACAAAATATTTTGCATGTTTAAATTAATTCAAAATATGATTTTTCTTTTAAAACTTGGCATTATTGACTTTGTTTCAAAATTTTTAAAAAATCAATGCAATAATATTACTTGAGATCTTCAATAAAAAAATATAAGCCACATAATTTATCTTAAAATGCAAAATTATATTATCTTATGTTCATACAGCATAAGATAAAAGTTTCAGAGTTGTAACTAAAAATATAATGCGCATGGAGTATTTGAAAATTTGGACAGCATCATAAAATTTCATTTTGAGAAAAAGCTAAAAATACATTTCAATGGCTTCTACAGACAAGAAACATAATTGAAACAACTTAAATATGTTAAATATTTATATATATAAAAAAAATTGTTTATTTTTTGCAATATATACATCCATAGATTTATAATATATTTGTAAGAATCCACAAAACATATTAAGTAAATACTTCTGGTGTAGCAAAACCAACTTCTTTTTTTCAATTAAAAAAGTTCAAATAAAAATTAGACTTGTTTAATAACATTTAATAAGCCACAAAGATTAATTTATATTCATATAACATTTTTAAACTATGTATGCAGCCATAAACATACAAATTTTGAAGCAAATCAAAATACACCTGCTGCATAAATTATATCCTCATGTTTTTCTTCTAGTTTGACATGTGCTGATTTTTTGAATTTTTTTTTTCATTTTATTGTCATTATATGATGGCAATATGATACATGCTTATAAGATACAATTTATTTAATATGATTAACTATTTTTTTTCTTAGTTATAATAAATCAGCAATCAAATTTTGATACATTTTCTTTGTTGAGAAAAGAAAGGCTTTAGAACTTTGTTGTTCACTTCAAAGATTTTTTTCTGTAAGTTCCTCCCTAAATACAGAACCAAATTCTTTACCATATTTAGTACAGGATAGACACAATTTTGAAGAATAAACAAAAAAACTTGCTTAAATTATTTGAAGAAATTTTTCCTGAAATTCATGACAAATAATATTCTTCAAAAAAAAATACTAAAGTGTTTGCATAGAACAATGTAACTATTATACACAATTTTAAGATGATGAATTCAATATTTCATGTTTATTGCATTTGGTAGAAACTTCCAAAATGTCATTAGAATTGCTTGGTTATGAATCAAATGATTTCTTTGTCCATCATATCTTAGCATTTTCAAACTTTGTCTGCTTTCATTTGGACGACCTATTAGGCTTTTGGAAGTGAAAACTGATTAAATTCTTTTTAAAACAAAATTTAGAAAAACAAAACAAAAAAAAGATAATTAAAAATAGAGTAAATTTTAATTTCAACCATGAATAGAACTGCTTTTGTATCTAATTTCAAAGAAACTAAAGCGAGCAATTCGAATATGAAATATACGAAGAACGAATAAACAAACCAAAACAAACAATAAAAGAAAGAAAAAGTAGAAGTTTTTAACATCTGCCAAAGCAAAAACAACAACATAAAGTCAGAATTAAAAATTAAATACACTAGAGTGCTTGGAGGAAAACAAAACCTTTTTTACAGCAGCTGTCCAAATGAAAACAAGTGGGTGTGGCATCCTAATAACAATAACAAAACGCTGATATTGAGCAAACTTATTAAGATATCAAAATAATTTTTTTCCAAACGATAGCTTACAGTTTAAATATACATATAAGATCAAAATAAAAATATAGCAAATTTCATCGATTTTTTACATTTTCATCGTCCATTGTACCCTTAAGAGAATTTGTTGTCACCTTAGGTTCCTTCTTTAGGAATAGGGAGTAAAAAAAATCCCAAAAATAGGAGGGTAAAATTCAGACATTCAGTTTTCCAAAATTACTAAATCTCATTAATCTTAGAAAAAATAAGGTTAAAAATTTTTTCTTTGTATAAATTAATACTAAACTAGATTTAGAGGAATTTCATTTTTTGTAAAAGAGATATAATATATGTCTTGAATTTTGTGCAACAATTTTTTAAACAATGCATGCTCCTTTTACAATTGTTTAGTGCAGACTCACACCAGAAAGCTGCAGAATTTACTTTGCCTTTCCTTTGTGATTCGTTAATTTTTAACAATATTATTGGTAAATCCTGAAAAAAAATTGAAATTACTGTAAAAATGCACTTGTGGAAAATTTTCAATCTCAGAGCAGACAGTTTAGAGTTTCGAATTCCTATTTAACTAAATGTGAATTATGTAATAAACTTGAATCCTGGCGCATGTTATAGCACAACATATTTCTTTTTATGTAGTTATGATCAAATCAATTATTTTATTAAAATATTTACACATGTATATAAGAAACTCCTGCTATTATAAATATAGAAAAAAATTATTTTAATGTTTAGTATTTAAAAATTCAAATCATAATGTAATAAAATAATATATAGATATTTTGATATAAAATAGAAAAACTATTTTTGTAAAAAGGGTTACTGCATACGTTAAATAATTTTTAGTTATTCTCAAGAGCACTATGATCATTCATTATTTACTACCAGCAGAAGCAGCTACCATTCATTCAATGCAATACGAAGTTATTTGTGCAAAATTTTATTTTTATCAACAAAGTCCGAAATTTTAATGAGTAGTGGATGATACGCTTTGAGCTGTACGCATTTCATTATGGAACTATTTGAAAAACCTTCTCTACTATCCAGGCGACAATTTTTTGTAGATGTACTATCAAAAATGCGTTTACTGATATTTAATGCCGATCATACAAAGCTGAACTTGTTTAAAAATTTCTTATTTAGCTTAAAAATTACAATCTATAAGTGAAAAAGAATTATTCATTTTTGCACTGATAAAATGAAAATAGATTCTTGGTAATAATAAAGGTAATTTCGACTTATGAATTGTTGGCTGTAAGAAATCCATCTTTTGCCGAAAGCTGATCATATGGAATTATGTGTATAAGAACACTATAATCCCCATATTATCCATTATATTATAATTAGTTTAACCTCTTTAATACCACATTCTTTTTTAGTATGGAAAATTAAACTCTCCATATAAAATTTTTCAGGCTAAACATGTATTTAAATTATGTTTTAAGATTTATTAATTAATTATAATCCGTCTTAAATTAAATGAAGTCGTATTTATTTAAAGAAAACAATTTAATTTTCATTAAACAAGAACTTTTTCTTAATTTAATGAAATAAATTTATTTTAGAAATATACAATTAAAATTGATCATTAAAACTTTACTGACTCATTAGTGATTTCATTCCAATTTAGAATTTATTTCATCTTATAAAATATTTCGGAATGTTTAATTTATGGGGTAGTAAAAAAATGTTCTGTCTCAACAATTTTGATGATTTTTTGATTTTCACATTGCTGCTTCAAAAAAAAAAAAACTTAATTATGTTCGCACTGGTTTTTTTTTCTTTTTCATCATAGAATGGAGGCTAAAAAATGACAGTAAGAAATTGCATAATTATTGAAAGCAGTAAGTTTTTTAACAATCACTTAACGACATATTTTTAATGCTAGTTTTCAAAAGTTTTATTTCATAAGTAATTACGACTTTTAATTAATGTTTAAAAGCTATTATATTACCACCTTAATTTTTATTTTCTATGAAAATAATATGTCAGTACAAGACATAATTGATCAATTATGAATGTTTATTTTCTATTAATTGTTGTATAAAGGCCTATTGCCTCTTTAATTTTAATATTCTATGCAGATAGTATGTTTGGGCAAAACATTGGTGAATAATTATGAACGTTTATTTTTTTAATGTCTAATACTTACCTCCTTTCTATTTCTAAATAAAAGGTAGAAAAAATTGACTATAGAAAATAAATAATTCAAACATTTTTAAAAAATCACATAGTTCCAAAAAATAATAGTGCAGTTTCTTCTACAAACACAAGAAACTAATCTTTTTAAGAAATATTTTGCATAGAATTGGCAAAATAATAATTGTCAATCAATGTAAAACTAAACTTTTAAACATTTTTTGTTCTTCAATTCAGATGGCCCCACAAATACAATAGACGCTTCTGTATAATAAATTTAGCTTGGGTTACATTTACTTTAAAGACAAAAGTACTTCTGATAAGAGATAAAAAAATAAGCTGATGAGGCAATTAGGACACCCTCCATATTTTCCAATGAAGTTATTGGTACATAACAGCCACCCATATTTATCAGAGTTCCCAAATAAGGAGTAAATCGTTTATGACTTATTGAGAATAAAGCGTCAATAGAGATTTGGTGCACTAAATATTAGATTTTTTTTCATATGGTTCGATTAAAATATATTTATTTGAAATATTCTTTTATTGATAAGTAGAATAATATTTGAATTAGTTTTATCTCTAAATGGGTAAAATTACTTTTACAAATTCTGAAATATCTAAACTTAAGTTCCACTTAAGATGAAATGAGCAATGAGGGTCCATAAATAAAACATAGTAAATGTCCCGATAATAAAATATGATTGAAAGGAAAATTGATAAACTCACAATGGAAGTTATGTATAAAAGATAAAATTAATTCTCTTGGCCTAAAACGGAGAAGGTTCATAAATTATCAAAGCCTTATCTAAGTTAATTCATTGACTAAATGTTCAGTTTAAAAAGCATTCAATATGATTTAATTGACCTCTGTTTGACATTATACATCCTATTTTATGTGATTTCTTCTGTTCAAAAAGAATGAATCATGAAGAAATTTCATACGATAGACCAACTAAAACATAATTTATTTGAATCAGTAATTAATTTTCACTTTTTAAACAGAAATAACTAATCCCACCGATTTACATAGTTTGTATCCTTCCAGATGGACATTTTATTTTATTAACAATGTTTTACTTAGGAGGTTCAGAGGTTTTATAGTTTTATTTATTATTAATAATTATATTTCGTCAGGAACCAATAAGATTTATTATCAAACATATCCTCTTCTCTTAAAAATGAATCTAAAACATAAAAGGGAAAGCCTAATAAACAGCATTTTATTTTAAAAGTTCTGAAGAAACCGTTACAACTGTTGAAAAAGATTTTAAATAGACAACTATAAAATCATATCTCTACCCTTGCAGAAGTTTTATAATACTCATTACTTGTTCCAATCTGCTGTCTTCAACAAAAAATTGACTTCAATCTATAATCTTCCTATTTTGAACTCGTTGAAAGAAAAAGAAAAATTGTATGCCAGGAGTAAAATTGGATCACTTTTGACCTTGCTTTAAAGGTCATGAGAGTAAAGGCTGAATATAGATAGAATTATTTCAAACGATCTATTTTGCAAAATGTGTTGATTTAATTGTTTGATTTCTATTTTGTAATAATTGATTAATTGATCTCCATAAGTAATCTGTGTTTTGTTAATTTTTCTGAAAATTAGGAAGTTTCAATGTTTTAAAATTGCTGTTTTTCATGCAAAATATCGGGTGTCCAAAAAGTTCCCGTACTCCAAATTTAAAAAATCATTTTCCATGATTTTTGTTCAAGTATATTAAATTTTGCCATTCGAGTAATGAAACCATGGATATGCTTGAAGCTTTTTTCGGCGATCGACTTATCTCAAAAAATCTTTGGCCGCCTCGATCCCCTGATCTGACCATCCCGGACTTTTTTCTGTGAGGATATTTAAAGGACAAAATTTATGAAGGTGATCTTCAAACAATAGATGATTTGAAAATCGCAACTACCCAAAGGATATAAGAAATCACTCCTAGCATGTTAAAACGCGTTTCGAAAAACATGCGCAAACGAGTTCAGCCTTGTCTCCAAGAAAGGGATGGACATTTTGAACATTTATTATAAATGTAATTTCAGTATTTTTTTCTTAGTTATGGTAAAAGGGCTTTTTATCATTGGGATAAAAAAAATGTTTTTAAAACTATTCTTTTTGTAAAATAAATTCACAAATCATCAGTACGGGAATTTTTTGGACACCCTGTAGAAAACATATTTTTATATTCCAATGAAATTGATATTGGGGTTTTTTGGAAGCGCCTAGGCTCTGGGGCCTTTAATCTTCCGCTCGACTGGAATGATGGGTTTGTGACATACAATTTATGTTGAGCATTAATGAGATTTAATCTATTATTATTAAATATTTGGTACTGAAGAATTTAGTTTCATCATATTATAACATAAACAAACAAAATCACAAACAAACATACAGAAAAAAAACTAAATAAAATAAAGAAAAAACAATACAAAAGAAGTTACATAGCATTAAGATATTTCATTCAGCTCAAACTCCTTTACAAAAGACTGGTGCAGTTAAAGGAGAGCCCGCTTCAATCAGAAGCTATCTCCTGTCGTGGTGGTACATTGACGAAAAATAGACATGGCTCTTGTTGACTGCCAGGGACTTGTTGAACACATGGTGTAGCTTCACCTCAGAGAGCAGAGGGAGCGACTGAAGCCGCTGGTGAAGAGCAAAAGGTCTGGGCCCCTCGAGAGGGGTGGTGGAGAGGAGGTAAAGTGTCGGAGCCAATCAGAGAGAAGTAGTCGTGGATGAAGACTTGGTCTATTTTTGCTTCTGAACTGTCGGTAAAGTTGGGATTTGTCTTTGATCGTTGTTAGCCAATCAGGAATTCGGGAAATGAGGTAAAGTAGAGTCTGGAAAGTTAAGCTATTAGAGCGTTGATCAAAATCAGTTTTCTTTCTTCTTTATCTGTAGTTTTACGGAGATTTCTTGCTGCTTTAATTAATTCGGGGAATTCATTCAGTAGTGTTTTCAGTTCTCTCAGGGCTTCAATAATTTCTTTAAATTCATTGAGTTCGATTTTTTCAGTAGTCTCTGGAGGAGTAGGCATTTTTGGGTGACGGGTTTGGGTTTGGTTATTTTCTTGACTATTGCTGGGGATAGGATTTCTGGAGTTTTCTTTTAATGCTTCCGCAAAGGATTTTCTCTGTGTTGATGGTCTTCTAGTGTCAGGATAATTTTTGCACCCTTTCCAAGAGGCCAGATGGCCGGTTTCCTTGCAGTTTATGCATACAGGGTCAGGAATATTTTCTTTTATTGGGCATTGTAAACAGGATAAATCAACTTCGACTTCGACTTCGATGACAGGTTTGTCGGGGCTCCCGTCCTC
>JAOUZG010009376.1:0-48370 GCA_026289955.1 Argiope argentata
TAAATAGTTCTGTATCTCATTAAACACTTATTGGATTGTTTTAAAATCTTCAGATTAACAAATCAAAGGTTCAAGGTTCATTTTTCACAAAAAAACGGAAAGTAGACA
This sequence comes from Argiope argentata, assembly GCA_026289955.1. Taxonomy (NCBI): domain Eukaryota; kingdom Metazoa; phylum Arthropoda; class Arachnida; order Araneae; family Araneidae; genus Argiope; species Argiope argentata. The sequence continues at coordinate 109 of JAOUZG010009376.1, forward strand.
TTTTCATCTGTTTTCCAAATTTTTAAGGTACCAAGTACCCTTTTAAATTTTTTTGCTTATTAAGAATCGAAGATTCCTCCACCAATCAAGTAATTTGTATCGTAAGGATAGACCCACTGGACGAATTACAGGTTTTTGCTTGTTTTCAGATCGAGTCATAAAACCGCTTAATTATCTTATTTGTTTTTCATTTTTTTTTATTTTCAATATTATTCTAAATACAAATTCTAAGTTTACTCTAAATTATTCCGTAAAAATAATTCAAGACTAACATATTTTCAAAAATATTAATTTATTTATAAGGGATTTTATGTGTCAATTTCATGCACATGCGCAGACGACGCTCCTTTTCTTAGCATTTTGATTTTATAGAAGGTTTTGCCCATTTTAGAAACTTAAAATCTATTGTTTTATTAAGAATCAAAGATTCCTCTAACGCGCAAGTAAGATGTGGCTTGGTGGAGAAAGTGACTGGGCAAATAACCCTTTTATCTGGTTTTCAGTTCCAGTCTCAATTCTGCTATTTCTTTTTTTTAATGCTATTCTAAAAACAAATTATATGTTTACTCTGAATTATTCCAAAAACCTGATTTAAAAATAAAATATTTTTTTAAAAATATGAATTTATTTATAAGTAATTTTGTGTGTCTAGTTCCTGCACATCCACAGAAGACCCTTCTATTCTTAGCATTTAAGTTTTAGATCTGGTTTTCTCAATTTTAGAAACTTAAAATTTATTTTCTTATTAAGAATCAAATATTCCTCTATAGATCAAGTAAAATGTAGCATTGTGGATTGAGCCATAGGGCGAATTACAGATTTTAGAGTTTTTTTAGTTCCAGTCTCAAAACCCCGTAACTGTGTTTTTCTTTTTCTTTGTATTATTATTTTGAATACCATTTTAAATATAAATTCCATGTTTACTCTCAATTATGCCAAAAAACCTAATTAAATTTTTTTTAAAATATTAACATATTTATAAGTGATTTTGGGTCTAGTTCATACATATGTCCAAAACACCTTCCTATTCTTAGCATTGCGGTTTTCTGGCAGGTGTTTTTAGTATTAGAAGTCCAATTTTTCTGATCTTATTAGGAATCAAAGATACTTCAAACACTCAAGTGCCAAGTGGTTAGCTCAAGAGGTCGAATCTCAAATTTTTGCTAGTTTTCACTTTGAGTCTCAAAACCACTTAACTGTTCTAATTTTTTTATTTTAAATATTCTATTTATGTGGGGGGTTTTTCACTCTGAATTATCCAAAAAATATAATTTAAATATAAATGTATCGTTAAAATATTAATAGATTTCTTTTACAATTTTAAGTTTCAATTCTTTAATTAATTTTTCATATGCGTAGAACGCCTTCTTTTTCTTAGCATTGAGGATTTGTAGCAGGTTTTTACTAGTTTAGTAACAAAATATTTTATCGTCAAAAACGACAATAAAAATTTTATTGTCGTTTTAAGAATCAAAAATCCATCTACTGCTCAAGTAATATGTGGCATTGTGGACAGAACAGGGCGAATTACAAAATTTTAATTTTTTTTTTGTTGGAGGCTGAAAACCGCTGAGTTTTGCTATTTCTTTTTTTAAATTCGAATATTATTCTAAATAAAAATTCTATTTCTTCCCTGAATTATTCACATTATATTATATATATATATATATATTCAAAAATAAAATTTCTTTCAAAATATTAAAATATTTATTAGAAATTTTAAGTTTCAAATTCATGCTCATGCGCAAAAGACTCTCTTATTCTTAGCATATTCTTAGCAAACTGGTTTTAGAGTAGGTTTTCACCAAACGAGAAATCTAAGTTCTCTGATCGTAGTAAGAATTTTAGATCCCTCAACCGCTCATGTAATATGCGGCGTGGTGGCTTGAGCGACATGGCGAACAACAGATTTTTGCTTTTCTTCACTTCGAGTCTCAAAACCACTCATTTTTCTCTGTTTAATTTGAATATTATTGCTATTCAATATTCCATTTTAACTCTGAATTGTTTTAAAAAATGAAATTCAAAAGTAAATTTTTTCGTATAGTAAAAATAGTAAAAAAAAAGTAGTAATAAAAGTAAAATATTAATAGATTTAAATTTAATCGAGCTGAAACGTTTCTATTGCCATTGTAACGCACTTAATTTCATATAATTTACTAATTATGATTTCGGTAAAGATAAGGGTGTAGATAAGCTCTCGAAGCGACTTTGCAGCTTTCATTGTACACTAAAAAATATCGAAAACTTTAAATATTTTTAATTTAAATTTTAGAATATTGTCCAACTTCTCTGTTCGATTTCAAATTATTCCATTTATACGAGGAATTTAATCCAAAGAAGCACTGGATATTAACTTTTCTGCTGTTTTAAATAATTAGAGACGTGTTATGGAACGTATTTTTCATTAGCGAAATTTCCTTCATCCGTTTCTGTAAAACATTTCGTTCACTTGCATCCGGAATGATGACAGACGAACAACTTCATGGATATTCTTTGAAATTCAAATAAAAAATTTTGCTTTGACATTTAATTGCATAATTCATCTAGCTAATATTTTGTGGCAAACGATTCATATTAAAAACTGAAAAAAATTAAATGGATTGATAACATTTAACCAGAATCCTAAACTTTATTGAGATGCAATAAATGAATAAAGCATCATGCATTTGTCAACAATTTTGTAAGGTATTTATTAAAATATATATCCGTAGAAATAATTTTTACCACTAATATAACAATTTGTGAATTCTTTAAAAGCATGCACTCTATAAAAAATAAAAGCTTCATCCATCAGAATGTCTCCAATAGACATTGATGATCCTCTAAATGCATATAGTGTTAGAAAATATTACATAAAAATTGATTTGCTTAACTTTATGATATTTTCAATTACCCGCAACTTCGAAAATTATGATGAATATATGTATGTATCATCACAATAAAATTAGTTCATTTTTTGAACATATGGTCCTACCTCATGTTGTAACCGAACATTGCTGCTGTTGAAACCCGTAGTAGAAAGTGATACCTATATGCATTATCCGTATTAATTAGCATTTAAAAATTCAGTTTTGCATTAATGCACCTAATAAAAATTCAGAATGTATATTCTAATTTTCAGTCAAACAAATACAAAGTCAAAATAAGGACAATTTTCTCCCTGATTTTGTAAATCTCAGCAATAGAACAAGAAATGATATAGAATTCAGTTCAACTTCGGTGCAAAAGCAAAAGAAATGGAATAAATTTCAATTCTTGCCATTTTTTCAGGAACGATACTTCCCCCGAAATATATAATTTTAAAAGTAGGCTGTGCAGTTGCACAAGACAAACTAAAAAGAAATGCTTTTTGTTTATGAGAATGATTTTAATTTAGTACCTTTAACCAGGCTAACTTTCAGAGACTATGAATAATAACTTGGGAAGAAATGGATATTGAAAAATGTAAAGTTGATAAAAATAGCTGCATCGTAGCAAAAAGTATTCTTAAAATAATTTTTAAAGTACACATGATGACCAACACAATGAAATTGCCAATTATTTATTCGGTATTTCAAAATATTTACATCATAATCATGCAATACATTAAAAAAATCAAATATTACAATAATAAAATTGGATTTAAATATCAATTTCTAAACATATGGTTTATACAAGACAATTGAGATTTTAAATTTATAGCAAAGCTTAAGTTTTATACAAACACTTTTGAACTGAACTCAAAACATATAGTACAAATATAATACGATAGTTGACATACATATAATACAATAGTTGACAATAAATTTAAACATTTCCTATAGCATTCATAATAAATCATAGATATACTCACAATCTTAAGGATAAACATATTGCAAAACATTAAAAAATATATAATGTACTACAAAAGACATGTTCGTTAATGATAGGTATTTTGAGGCAGGGTGATACACAAGTGATATATTCATATTCCACATGTTCATTTGTAGATAAAATTTCTACACTTTTTATTCTATCAATATAGCATTACAAAATACCCAATTAGAAATTCTTTCAATTAGGATTAATACAAAAAGAGGGATAAATAATACTAAATTATCTGTGAATATGTCCCTCAAAAGATATAGGCCATACCTTTGAAATCAACAAGATTCAATAGAGCTTTATTTGCTAGAAACTAAGCTTTTCGTAACTATGAATTGCGGATATAAAACATCTTAGTAAGCTTAAAAGTTGTCCCGAGATGGACAAGGTGGCAATGATTCACGGCACCTCAAAAACTGAAGGCAATAAAGACAAACAAAGTTAATGAAAATCTGAGGTAAATATCAGACATTCATTTGAAAGACTAATGTCCTTTCGTAAAACGAGATTGAATTCTACAAAATGGGACAGAAAGGCTGGTTCTCAACCTCGACCCAATTACAAAGAGTCGAATACTGGAAAAATATCTTTCTCAAATTCGGTTAGAGAACTTATACATTCACCAAAGTATTTTTATGTCCATAAATATAAGCCTGTTAAAATGGCATGCTTTAAGAAAATGGCGAGTTATTCTGTATGGACAGACATGTTCTAAAAAAGTAACCCTCAGTTTGAAAGAATTATGTTCAATAGAAAAGATGACGAGGGTTACTATCGTCACTTATTACTCGGCTACAGATAGGAAGTGGTCAACATATCTGGAGGAAAATACGCCTTTGAAGAGAAAAATTCTGTGTCCTAAAATTATTTTATGTTTAAGAATTTCTCCAAATGAAATTGGGGTAGTTAGAACCCATGATCAGAGATCTGAACGTAGTCCTTTCAGCTCCTTATGAAATTTATGCTGTATAAGATGCGTAGTGATGACTGGTCTAATCTATAAGACTCATTGGAGGCTCTGCCAATGGGACGGAGTGAGTCCCATGAATGAGGGGATGGCATCTTTGCTCTAATTAGAAGCAAAGCGTTAGATACAAAAAGTTTGGCTAATTCCAGATCTTGCATCGGCTCAGATCTGAGGACTATTTAAACAGTATTCGAGATCCATTTCCTTCCTAGCAGAGCTTGGAGTTTTAAATGACCATTTAGGCTTAAATCATGGCTCCAAACGAAATGTTCGTTAATACATTTATATAAGTCATTCTCTGTGGAACAAAAATTAAATACAACAGAGACTCGAAGGACTCGACCTCGAATCTTTTCAGCTTTTACGTGTATTAACAATTGGAAAAGAATTTGAAACCAACTCTAGAAACTGAATGAGATTAGACGAATCGAATAATGTTTTCTGAATATTTAATATCTTTAGTTAAGGAGATCGAATCTGGGTATTAATCATCGATATACTAGGAAGCATGGTCTCTTATCTTGATTTGAATACCAGATACATGGAATACTTGCCAAGATGGCAAGCAATTGAAATTGCAACCCCCTTTTCTCTAACCTAACGGTGACTATGTAGAATCGCGTATAATTTCGTATTAGTGATAACCATAGTAATGGACGTAGCAAAAAATGCTCACCTCATCAAGTTATCTGGATCCAGTTGAATAATTCCCGTTAATGCGAAGTGACTAATTAGATCACTATACGTCATAAGTGACTCGGCCTTTAATTTCTATTATAACAAAAAAATTCAACACAAATGACATTGAAAATTAATATAGCGATCAAAACTGCAACTGTAGAGTATTATCGTGATCAAAATATCCTCATTATAACCCTTAAAACATAACTGAGTCTATTTCATTTAAAGACGCTCTGATTCGGAATTTAAATTCCTTGGGTGCCAATTCGTATATTACTGGTTTTGTTTTTTAAAAGAAACAAAGAAAACTGACTTGGCACCCTCAAAGCCAGTGGTATTATTTCTTGTCTACCCTTTAATATGTCAAGCATATCAAGTAGCTGTAAATACAAACGTAAAAAATGCGCATTGTGACAAACAAGGAAATTGCCAATATTTATTCAGTATTCCAAACTTTTTACATAATATTTATACAATAAAGTTAAAACAACAAATTATATCAATAATAAAATTGGATTTAAATATCCATTTAAAAAATAGTTAGGTATTAATTAGGTATTTAACAGTTATTAATTAGGTACTTAAACAGTTCGTCACAAGATGAAAATAAAATTAAACATTTCCTACATCATTCATAATGAATCAATAGATAAACTTATTGCTAAAAAATAAAAATATCTGCAAAATGCATATTCCTGTACGAAGGCTATATTGAGGCTGGGTATTACGCGAATGATATATTCACATTCTACATGTTCATTTGTAGGTAGTTCCAACACTTTTTTTAAGTCTATCAATATAACATTACAAAATAACCAATTAAAAGTTCGTTCAATCCCGTTTAATACAAACAGGATTAAGATACTAACATATCCGAGAACTTCTGTAGCCAAGATTGCAATGTCTGTCTTTCTCTTTAGTACAAATTTAAATATTTTAGCAAGAGTATGAGGACGTAGGAAACAGACCAGACTACGGACAGAAGCAAGGTTTTGAAACAAGATTGAAGTGACCCATCATTAACACCCTTCCCTAAACCACAAAACATAATGTGTGAGACTCTGAAATTTTTAAAATGCAGTGCACTTATTGTAAAAAGATAGTATTTTGTATACATTTCCAAAGCAAAATGAAGCTATCGTTTATCAAAACATTAAGCACCAGAATACAACAAGTCCCATTGATATAATTTCTCCCACTGGCGACATTTTTCTGAGATAAATAGTTGCAAGGGGATATCAAATTTGTCCAAAGGATCCGAAAATCAAAAGTCCAGAAGAGAAGAAAATCGTCGAGGGAGCCACTTTTTCAAGTGATGATTGTCAAGAGTTTTTTTCATATATACAAAACGGAACTCTGGACGGACTAATTCTCTTTAAGTAAGAAGGGGGATTTCTCTCATCCTCTTCCTGGAGAGTAATAGCTTCCTCAAAACATAGATTATACCTGCGAAATATACAAGATTCAATAGCGATTTGTTTGCAAGAAACTAAGCTTTTAATATCCATGAACTGCGGGTATAAAACATCTTAGAGAAGCTTAAAATTTGTCCCGAGATGGACAAGGTGGCAATGATTTACGACGCCTCAAAAACTGAAGGCGATAATGACAAAACTGATGGAAATCTGAGGTAAATAACAGATATTCCACCGAAAAGCAAACGCCCTTTTGAAAAATGAAGTTTAGGTTAAATTTCACAAAATGGCAAAAATTGGGCGGAAAGAATTGTTCTCAACCTCCACCCAAAATACAACGAGACGGATATTGGGAAAATAACTTCTTCCTCACATTCGGTTAGAGATCTTCTACCTCTACCTAAGTGTTTTCCTGTGAATAAACATAATCATGTTAAAATGGCATGTTTGAAGAAAATTACGAATTATTTTGATTGCATGGACAGCCATTTTACAAAATATATTAACGGTAAATTTGTAAGAAAACAATATAAAAGAGCACTAGGTATATATTACCAATGATTACTGCGCCACAGATAGGAAGTATCCAATAAGTGTGGAGGATAAAACACATATGCAGAGAAAAATTCTAGAGTTCCTTTATGTCCTACCTTTTATGTCTGAGAATTTCTCCAAATGAAATTGGGGTAGTTAAAACCCACGACCAGAGGACTGCACATAGTCCTTGTGACATTTATGCTCTATAAGATGCATAGTTACGACTCTTGTCTAACATACAAGGCTAAATGGCGGCTATGCCAATGAAACGGAGTGAATCCCACGAATAAGGTAACGACTTCTCTGTTCTAATTAGAAGCAAAGCGTTTGATACAAAGAGTGTGACTAATTCTAGCGCTTGGATCGGTCCAGATATTAGGATTATTTTAAGAGTAATTAAGACTTAATAGCTCTAATCATATTGTTCTTGACGACATTAATATAAGTCATTTTTTGTAGAGCCCAGAAATTAAAGACAGCAGAAGCTCGAAAAGACTCGACCTCGAATCTTTAGCTTTGACGAGTCTTAACAATTGAAGTAAGAATTTAATACTAACTCTAGGAAACTGAATGGAAAAAGGTGTATCGATTCATATTTTCTGGACATCTAATGACTTCAGTTAAGTAGCTCGAACATGGGACGCAATCATAGCTAAACGAGTAAGCACGGTCTCGTATCTTGATTTGAATACCAGATACGGACATGGAAGACTTGGCAAGATGGAGCGATTGTAACCCCTATTTTCCAACCAAACGGAGACGATGTAGAGTATCGTGTAATTTCGTATTAGTGGTAACCATAATAATTGTCGTAGTAAATAACTCCCTGTGCATCAAGTTATCGCTAAAAGTTGAATAGTTCCGGTTATCACGAAGACTAATTAGATAACTAGAAAACATGAGCGACCCAGCCTTTAAGTTTCACCTTTATTATAACCAGAACAATATATCGTATAAAGACGAACTGAAGTACACAGTGGTCATAGATAACTGCCCAGCACACCAAACAAACTGATGGTTTGACAGGTATCGATATCAGGAATAACCAAATTGCATTTTGGAAGCTATTGATCAGCCGACCAACAAATTAATACAAAATTTCCCAACTTCTATGTTGTTACTGAAAAATCGCTGTCCAAGGCTTAACTGAATCCTAACTAATGGTTATCACTGCTGTCGATCCTTTTTCCTATATCGAAATAAATAGTAACATGTATACACGCGAATGAATTCTCGCTAATTTATGAATGGATACTTTCTTATACGTACATGGCAGGAGAATCGGATCAAGCATCCAAATGGATTTTAGAAGAGTAAATAATTCGTAAATAAAATTTGCAGACTTAGAAATATCGCCTACAAAATTTCAACACTAATGATAACATTTAAATTCAATAGAGCGACTCAACACTGCAAAGGTAGAGTATTATCCTGATCAAAATATCCTCATTATAACCAATGAAACATAGTTGAGTCAATAGTATTTAAAGACGCTCTGATTCGGGACTTAAATTCCTTCGGTACCAATTCATATATTGCTGATTGTTTTAAAAGAAGGAAACAGTATTGACTTAGCTCCCTCAAGGCCAGGGGTATTGTTTCTTGTCTACCCTTTAAGATGTAAAGCACATTAATTAGCTATAAATACAAAAACGTAAAAAAAATTAAACGAGAAAACATTTCTAATAATTGTGAAGAAATGATGAGCCAGTTGAATGAAATTTCTATTCAATAGGAAAAAGAGATTCTAATATTTCAAATATCCAGTATTCAAAAACTAAATGTTTATAACCAAAATCCTGTGTGGGATCGCTTGAAATATGAAAACACAAGACATGAAGTTTGCATGAAACTTGTGAAGCAGAAAAAAAGCTTGGTTTTGAATTAATTGGGAAAGAATTCTAGTTTTCAGCAATGTGGTTGAGTTTCACTAGCAACTGACCACAACAAGAGACTCGGTAAGTACCTCAAGTTATACAAAAAGTATTTCACCGAACATATTTGAAAATTTTCCAACTACATAAAAAGTCAAAAATAGCATTGTTTTTCAAAAGCTCTCAGTTCCGTTTCTTATAGCCAAACCCATATAAAAATGCCACATTCAATATTTTCAATCAGTAATAAAGGAATATCGATGAAATGCGAATGAAAAATTCTTATAGTTGCTTGCCAAACATTGACAAAAAGACCTAGTCACCAAGGGAAATGCAGCATCAGAAACAAGAGGAAAGCAGACACAATTATTTAAAATATACCAATATTTCTGAATCCGTGGATGAGTATTGGCTAATGGACAGTGAGCGAGAATCAATGCGCACCTTTTCTTTAACAGCTAAATGAAACAATCGTGAATTCTAAGCAGCGAAACTACTCTAGATAAACAAAAGACCGGTGGTTTCAATTTTAAGCGAGAACCTTAAAATTGATAGACCTAATGGCTGCTAATAATGTAAAGATTACCAAATGCACTGCTAACCAAAATGCCAAGTTATAATTCGAAATACAATTGATTTCACTATCGTTTTGCTTCTTTCTGTTCAAAAATTGACATTTAAAGCTATACAGCGAAACAGCCGATACTGAACAAAATGGCAAATGAGGAAAGAAGCAAATAAAAAATTATGTTTATGATCCTCTTCTTTTCATAGAATAGTTTAGATTTGCAACGCCGTTTCTGTCTTGTCAAATGACCACATGACTGCAAATGAATGAAATTAAAAGCAAACCACAGGAAGTGAAAATACTGTTTTAAGTTCTGTACTTTCTGGTGCTGTAAGAAATAAAAATATTTAGGACTTCTTGAAAAGCTTTAGTGCTTTTGTGGTGCGCTACATAACAGATGCATTTTAATTACAGAAAATACATGTCAAAGTGCATATTATGTTGCTTCAATGAACGAGGTTTTTGAACTTCGAAATCTTAAATCTATACAACTCTGCTTTGAATACCAATTCTTATTTTTCTGGTATATGAATTCAGAAACCAAGAATGAACTGAATGCACACCATCCTACTTTGATGTTCGAGCCAATGGAAAAACACCTTTCTGCGTTAAAGGGTCATAAGAAATATGTCAAATAAATCAAAAAACATTATGAAAGATTCTAAAAATACCATTAGTAATTTAGTGCTTTAAATATCATCTTCATATGAACTTAAATTACATTAATGACGCATAGCTGTGAGTGAAAGTTTTAATTTTGGGACATCAGAGCAAATAAACAGTGTTTAAATAGATTCGATATTTTTAAAGAATATTCTGGTTAGCATTCATTACAAAAAAATGTGCTAAAGACGCTTATATAAAAGTTTTATCTTAAAGGAAACTACAAAAGGGGAATTTATTCTATTTTAAATAATGTTTCCTCTCATGAACCTAAATAGTCAAAATCAAAACATAAATTTACTGTCATATGTACGAAAGAAAATCATAGTTGAGCTACTTTCACCACTATTACAAGTTAAAGCATACTTAAAGAATTCCAGCTTAAATTTTATTTTAAGATTAAGCTGGGAAACCAGCTTAAATTTTATTTTATTCTCCATATTATTTGTTAATTGAAATACAAGGTATAAAACATTGTCTATATTCCAAGATGCACCTTCTAAAACTGTTTCGAAACCATTTGAGAACTTTACAACTATAAACATAGAAAATATGCCTATGTGCAAAAAATTAGGTTAAAGCATACTGCCTACATGCTTTACTAAATCTATTAAAAATGAGAATACAAATTCTATCTAGTTAAAACTGCCTAAGCAGGAATGATTGCAAGTGTTGAAATGCAATAAATCAAGCAAAGAATTCCAACGGAACATCCATATTGTCTGACTATCCCACACAACAACCGACACTCTAGTCATCTTGAGAGTACCTGTAGAATTTACACTAATCTATAGATAATCAATGTACCAGTTTATTTTGATTAATTGTTTGAAGCCTTTTATTTACATCGTGTATGACATACGCATTAAATAGCAGATATATTTTTAAAAAATCAATAATTACTGGAAAGTATTACATAATTTGAAGTACAAAAATCCTGAGAATAGTTCAATACCTTATGTGGCCTTTAAGCGATCAATGGGATTGAAGCCACCCATGTCCTAAGGAATATGAGTCGTCTAATTAGATGATTCCTATATAAGGGAGCCAATATTCTAAGAAATGAAAATTCCTCGCTTAGTTACTTTTTCGTTTCTACTTTTTCCAATGAAATTGGACTGAATTGAATTTTTCGCCAGTTTAATTTGTTTCATTTTAGAAACAAATCAAATAAAAATTGAGGTAAAGATTAGCTCAGTTTAAGACTTGTCCATGGAAATCGCATTAGCACGGATCTGAGATATATCCCTCATTTTTGACATACTTTGCATCATGATTCCAATCAATTCACAAATACGAGAGAATATTACGCACAATCGCATTCATGCAGTCGTAAATGAAGTTGCCAACGCATTCATCGCTCAATACCTAGATGCTACTGAATCTTAGAATACACCATTGTCTACTGAAATCTTCTGAATGCAAACATGATAAAGCAATCCTCTCAGAGCACCTATTTAGACTTCGTTATTCGTTAGAAAGCAGAATCATAACCGCATTTTCAGCTTCTTGCTTTTGAGAAATCTTAAAAGCGTAGAACTAATTCAGATTTTCTTCCTCAATGCAGCATTTCGTAAACGGATTAGAAAAGCAAAATTGGATTGACTTGTTTATACTGTGTGTGTGTGTGTATTTTCAAATCCTAAATATTGTGTATAAATTACCCACTTGGAAGCAATTTCACATGCATATACTTATTTTTTAAAGGAAAAGTGAAAATGAAACTTTAGTTTTAAAAGGGGGAGACAAATTAAGGTACGCATTTGATTTTCTAATTACAAACGACTATCATTACTTTTCCTCGATATAATTTCGAATACGTCTCGATTGTCAATGGTAAGACATTTAATACATTTTTGACTTTAAAATACGGGCAGAAACTGCAAATTTAGAGTTTTCAAATAGAAGTAAATTAAACGGGAGTTATGCTACTGCGAGTCATGATTATGTGAAGGCGGGATAAGTTCACGTTCCGTAGAATACAGAATTTCCGGCTATGATTAGTTATTCTATGGTTTTTATATTAGCATTAAACACGATAAAACTTTAGACTTAAATACCTATTTTTATTTCAGACCGTTCTATTTAGTTTACAAGGTTTAGAACTTATTTTTACAGAGAGTTTCGTATATATATGGAACTTTTTAGAAACTAGTCGATCAATTACCACGAAACCCTGAAGTACAGTAACCAACTAGCATAAGATATCTATGTATAAGAAAAATCATAGCTCTGAAAGTAGTAAATTTAACTATCCTGCAAGATTAACCGTCTAAAAAGATAAGGCTCTGCAAATTTCTATTTCAAGTAAAAAAATGAGCTTGAATTTTCACAAATTTAAATTGCCGAGTCAACAGAAATTATTAATTTAGACAGGGATGATTTCTAGTTGATTACAAGGAACATATTTGATTGTGGCATTTTCGCCTGTAAAGATTAGAGACCTGGGGAAATTTATCAGCATCTTAGTAGTATATATGACATAATGCATAAAACAAAACGATGGAAATTGCATTCTCTATTGTCAGTTTAACGTGAAATATCTCAAAACAATTAGATACCTCAAATACTCATCAAGGAAATGTGTGAATGTCTGTTAAAGGTTAAGAAAGTACTTTAGTAAGAAATGTATTCCTCTTACGAAACTTCTCATGAAAGTTTATTTAGTATTTCTAAACATTGTGCTTGCCAAAAAAAAGTTATATATTAGAAGCCGTGTTTTCTACTATCAAAAGAATTTATAACAATTCTTTTGGATAATTATTCTTGTTTGAAGCCTTTTGATCATGGTGATCAGACATGATCAAAATGGCTGAAATCGGACCAGCTTGCCGGCAAAGCTGGCCGTCCCTACTATTTCAAACGAATATAACCGAAACTGAAATTATTGCCGAAATTTAGATTTATTCCAATTACAATGAATTTGAAAGACATTCGTTAGCATTAATCAAAATTGTTTTTGAATAGTTAATGAGTAATTTAGTACAATTTAGTTATTTTGAAAGCTTGATAAATGCATAAGTTTAAAAAGAGTTTGTAATAGGGTTTCTAGAAATGCCAAAAAAATTTAACGTAGCACCTTAATAGTCCTGTGTTAGTTTAAATAAATTTAGAATAAATGCAAAATCTATATCTCTAAAAGGTTAAAATTTAAATCTCCATGATGAGCAACCTATTCATTTTATGAATGATAGGAAAACTGCTGTTAGATTTATAAACCGTAGCAAAATAGTTTCTAAAAATGTCACTGAATTTCAAACCTGCATCAAACTGAATATTTAGATTTATACATGAATGAATCGAAAGAAATTTATGCAGCAATAACTTGAGACATTTTGCAAGTGCTCTGTCTAAAATCATACATTCAATTTTTAGAACTACGAAAGAGATCTAATAGTTTATACAAGTGGGTGAAATTTACAGAATTTAGTGGTAACTGATATTCAATTTCACTTCCTCATACATACGGAAAATAATGAAGGCTAATCAACTGAAATTTTATTTTTCCCATAATCCAAATGGCATTTTTGTAAACGAAAATTAACTCATTAAATTAAAGATTATGTTTCGTATACGGTTTTTGCAAAGTTACGATCCTATAGAATTTTGGGCCAACATCACAAATTTGACTGTAGATTTATCCGTTTGGGAATATTTGAATGCATTAAATTAAAGAATATTTTTAAAATATCACCGAATGACACTGAATAATCACAATTTCCATCTTATTTCAAACCTGCATCGAATTTTAGAGTTACACTTGGATGGGGAACGCTGCCGTTACCCGTTATTATAGATATCTTGAAATTCCTTATCCTAAAAAGCTGGCAAGCTACTTTTATTTCTAACTCTGAAGTCGTTTATCAAATTCTGAGTAAATTTTTTCTCGAAACTTTCGTTTGGATCTCTATATAATACTATGTAACGCGTTATAAAACTCATTCTAAAATTGCACGAGATGGTCGCTGGTAGACCCATCTCGATATTATCGTTTCTCATTTATGTTCGAGTCTTAAATCAAAGAATTCATTCTTCAAAGGTTATTGAATCCTAAAAGATACTTAAATGAACGGTTAAACTTAAATATAAAATTTAATTAATGCAAAACACTAGAAAGTTTGTAAAATTCGAAGTTTTACGTATAAATTAAACTATTGTGGACAATTAAATGTAATTAACAAAACGCGACACTATATTCTACAACAGACCGGTTCAAAAAGCTTTAAGTGGGATTTCGCATTTTCAAAGTAATTTAATTTCTTTCTAATCAGATATCCCTAACTTACGGAAAAAGAATTTCATTTGATCCGACTTGGATGTCATTACAGCGCACAATTTAGAAATAAATTATTTTAGTTACTATGAGCCAACGAAACAATTGTACACTTTTAGAATTAGAATATTAAATATAGAAATTTTAAAAAAATTAACTTTACTGCATGCGAAGTTGCCAAGTTTGTTTCCCCTTTGAATTGGTGACCATTAAAATATGTTAATTAAAAAAAAAGTGAAGATTCATTTGAAGTGTTATATAAACGTGTGATTAGATTTAAGTTCCATGAGATAATAACGCAATTTATTTCCATGAGATTTAACGTAACCTAACACATCATGAAGTTTTCATTTTTCTACTAGGTCCGCAGCCCGAAGAGAGAAATAGAAAAAGTTTAATTTGTTTTAATTTGTGTGAAATACAGCAAGTTTTATTTAGTTTTTCATAAATTTAACTGTTTTAATTTTCTCAAATGTAGTGTAGATCTTTTAATTGTTATTTAAAACATTAAACCTTTCATTGTTATCAGTTTTGAGTATTAGATTTAATCCCACAACCT
The DNA here is from genome assembly GCA_026289955.1 of Argiope argentata. Classification (NCBI taxonomy): domain Eukaryota; kingdom Metazoa; phylum Arthropoda; class Arachnida; order Araneae; family Araneidae; genus Argiope; species Argiope argentata. The sequence goes on from JAOUZG010009376.1 coordinate 15,492, forward strand.
TATTAAGCAAAACTATTTGTCACTGTTGAGTGCACGACTGTTTTTATCTCAAACCTAATCAACGAGATTAAAATGACAAAACTGTTGAATCAAGAATTTAAAAAAAATTACCTTTTTTGGTTCATAAAAATTCCATTTCTTCATATCCAACAATGTAAAAACGGAAGTTGATTTCACATTAGGGAGCCAAGTTATCAGTCATGTACAAACTAAAAGTCAACTTCAAAATAATTAAGGGAAGAATTCAGCGATTAGATAATATATTAATATTTGTATTTATTCCAGCATGCACAATTTTAACAAAGAAATCCTATAAAAGTTTCAAAATGTGCAATTTAGAGATAACACTCCTCGAAAATTTCAATATTATTACCACCATAAGAATAAAAAGGAAAGTACAATTCCTTGAATTAGTTGGTTTTTCAAATTAGATAAAAACACAGAAAACGTGCTTACAAGTAATGACCCGACAGCCAATGAAAATTTGAAAATCAAAGAATGTGAATTAAGGGAGCCTTTAGTTATTGACTAATTTGGTTTTACTACTTTGAAAGTATAGAGATGAAGATATTATTCAAATTATTTTCTGAGCTTTCTAATGACAGAAATGCCTCACTGTTCAATGAAGTAGACTAAATCGTAGTATGAATTTGAACAACGAGAAGTACTGACTACATTTTGAAGAACGATTCTTTATTCGTCGACAATTTGCTCACTTTGTGTTACGAGCAACATGTTTTAGGAGAATCGATGCTTCATGCATATAAGAAACAATTCAATCTCAGATCAAGAGAAAAGTCTGTCAAACAAAGGCTTTGTTTGTAAAGGGAAATGCGGACAATGGTCACCTCTCGAGAAACAACACTTTGCTACAGTCGTATGTCGCAATGGAAGTAGCAGGATGGAACCTTCGAAATTCTGTCTGGAAAAGAATATACTATTATCCTGTCAATTAAGCTTTAGGAAAGAAGCTAGTAACATCAGTGGTGTATCGCTTCCTTTTGTACTAAATTATGAATGAAATGAATGTTTTAGAAAAAAAAATAAAAAGATTTTTGATTACAAGACAAGGAGTGACAAAACACTTCAGTTCATTCGGAAAATAGTCATTAATTAATAATTTGCGTGAAAGTGAATATGCACGATACGGAATGCAGTTATAGCACATAATGAAAGGAGATAAGTAGTTTTCGAACCCAAACACGAAACTTGACGCTATTGGGAAAACGATGACTACTTGATATGTTCCAATTTTAAACAGAGAAAGAAACCATACTTGTACGAAACATGCTTTAGAAAACCATTCCAAAAGGTTGAGATTGCTTCAAAAGAAGCATCGGAATTTTAATGATTATTTCAAATATTTGTAAAACCCTCAAAAGCAGTTTCCAACAGAATTGCGAGTTCCGCATTATTGCTGAAATCGACTGCAATTTAAGGAAAAAAGCCCGTGAAAAGTCCAATAAGGGTGTAGTTACACTTTGTTAAATGCGATTATGTTTACAGCAACTATGTATCTCTAGAATAAATCGATTCTATTCTTTCAAAAATGGTTATAACTGAAAAAAATTGCCAATCTCAGTAAAAATTAATCCACATACGATGGAGAAACACAGCCTAGTTTTCCACATAAGCCAAGTTTTATGTGGATTAAAAATAATACATTAAGAAGTGAAGACGTGACATCCCCATTGACTGACTATAGGAAATGAACTCGACAAACATCTTGCATTTTTATTCAGAAACCAAAAATATATAAATACGGTTGACTTAATGACCGTAAGCGCATGATCACAACAGACTTCTGAAGTTTGTCACGGTGAAGGTCGATGTTTCTTTGTACATTCATCGTATGTTACTACAATTACAAGATGTGGATGAAGAGGATTCGTAGATTAATATCAGATGGAATTACTTAACCCTGTTGTCTCTATCAACACTGCCAAAATACGAACGCATCCCCTTATACTTTCGTCTGCTAAAAGGACAAATCTATTTTTATATTTTAATAAGACAAAATGTCAATGGGTGACATTACAAAGCATTGTGAAAAAATAAAGCCTATAATTGAGTTAATCATTAATAAATCCCGACCTTAAAGACACTGCAGAGATAATTCATCAATTGACATGGGTGATTAAACAAGAACAGATTCGATGCAATTCACTTCAAAAGCCGATTTTTTTTTTACTTAATAGGAAATACCAATTTTCTTAAAATTTGAACCGGAACAATATAATTTCCCCCTGTCAGCTCAAGATAACGTGAACACGACTTGGTATTTAAAAAAAAGCAATGTGAACACGAATTGATATTAAAATTCCACACCAACAGAATAGAAGCTTTTACAATCTTGGCCGTGATTTCGATTCTTAAGCAACTTACTGAAATATATATGTAATCGTATATAGGGCCGACCATCTGAGGATATGATCCATTACCAGGATCTTATGGTCAAGGAGCTAAAGCATCAAGATCTAATTGCTCTTTGGCATTTTCAGAATGAATCCTCTTGTGCTTTCATAACTAAAGGATTCGACAGAATCGACCCAAATTCCTGATAGCATTCCCATTAGGTCCTTGCCAACTAACAACTTGTTCCATAGTCAGGGGCAACGTGTATCAGCATTCTTTTATTAAAATGCTAAGATTTGCTATCCCATCATTGGCGTGGGGAAAATTTGTGTAACGCAGAGAGTAACGATATAATTTCTTAAAACAGAGATGTTCATTCGGCTCAGGCATGTGATAACTTTAGAATTAATCAATAATTCAGCTTTAAACTACCAGAATTATTATTATTATAAGTCATCCAACATGAAATAGACACTTAAATAAGATTCAAAATTGTTTCTTTTGAACCTGAACAATAGAAAATTTGGCCTCAAATATAGTTCAAGAGAATATTCCTTCAGTTTTATTTTTAGTCGTTATTAGAATAAAGATCTTATCTATAATTATGGGTAAATGCTATCTGAAATTGCACATTAAATTTAAATTACAAAAGTGAGCAACATCACTTTTTGAATTGTGATTTTATTCCAGATATTTTCGAATTGGCGTTTTTGACAAAATTCAGAAGAGGATACAATATTATGAACTGAAAATCCTGCGAACCGAATACTAGAAAAGCTCAAAAACTATAGGATTAGCAGAACTTATTTCTATTCCTTAAAACTTTGAATATTTCCTTTGATTTAGAATATTTTTTGTATCCTGAAGGGGAAATTTATGCCAAAATTCTCAAAAGATGCCATAAGACTCAAAACAAAGAATACCAAATTTCAAACATTTCAGCTTTTAAAACAGGCAATCACAAAGTCAATTTTGAACGGATTCTATGTTATTCGAAATAGGCAACAGAGCGATGTAGTTTCTTGATCAAACCGGTAATAAGTAGCCTAACAGATATATAGTTGGACGTGAGATTTTGGGATTCAAAATCTTTGTACTCTTTCCTAAATATTGAGCCTGTGTATTCAATAGTTGAAATGATTCTTGGCGAGCAGCTAAAAATACCAATAACTTGAATCTCAAATTTTGCTGCGAACGATTAACGAGTCTGCGTTCGCAAAGTTATTAAGTGCTAATAAGCATTTTATTAATATTGTACGTAGAACACAAGAAATTTTCCCTGAGCAAGATTCTTCGCATCGAAATAGGTGTACGACATTTCTCATTGAAACGGAGGAGTTATGAAAGCAAGTGTAAGCCGAATGAAAATAAAGAAGTATTTGAAAGAAATATTCAGTTAATACAAAAAGAGACCATTCAAACGAATTCCTATTTCCAATTTATCAGATTATTAGGGCAAAAACTACCCTAAAATTGCCAAATACCATTTATGCTAACATCAGGATGCTAACACCATTTATGCTAATGAGAGGATAAAATTTTATAATGAATACATAATTAAACTTACTTTCAAAGGATGTATAATCAGTAACATGGTTTGGGACGTGTTTCGGAATGCAATACGAATTTATTTATTTATCCGAAGTCATTTGAAGGGTTTCCACTCGGTCTTTAAAGGTTCCTGTACAAATAATAGCGTAATTCTAGAAAAACATGTTAGAATTAACTCAAATGCTCAAATTCCAGGATCAATTTAATTTATAGAGAAGTTTTAATCATGATGGTGATCAATCATCACGATTAAAACACACCTGAAGTGACAGAGGACCACCGATTGACTTGCCGGCAAAGCCAACCAGTAGACTTCTGGGGAAAAACTAAATTTTACTCTCGATTTGAAAGGGATTTTAGTTCATCGTAAAAGTTGGCTTCACTGTAAAATGATTTTGAAATTAAGATTTTCTTTGTTAATTTAGATAGAGGAATATATCCCTAGTGAATTATTTCTTGGATACTAAGCCGATTCTCTTAGTTCAAATATAGTTAACTCTGTATTTCTTAATCGAAAAATTTTCAAATAAAATCTTACATTTCTTCAAATAAAAGCTTTTTAATAGTTAAGAAAAAAAAAGCGGTTTAACAACAGTATTAATCCGAATTGTAGGGGGGGGATTCGGTATTTTGCCTCTAACAATTCGACAAATATGGAATATGAATTATTTTGAATGGCTTGTCAAACTACTTGTTAATTAAAGAAATTGTTATATATTCAAGCATCTCTAGACTAAAAAGGGCCAAAACATCCTGTAGGCAGCTTGCTTTTACAATTACCTCCATTTTAATGCCCTAACTGCTACAAACAAATGTTCCGTTCTATTAACTCTCTATTTTGTCATATTATCTTTTTTATAGTGATATTTGTAATATTTAGTTTTCAAATATGGCAACATTGTTATTAAGTTTATGGAATTCTGTGTGTTTTGTTTATCGTTGGAATAAAGTTGGCGTTCGACATTTGATGCATGTTTTCTTTTCTACTACTCGGAATATCTTGCGAAGCTTTTGCTTTAAGTGTTTCATATTTAATATAAGTATAAGGCGTGAGCACGCAACAACAAATTCCTACCTTTTATTAGTAATAATTGCTTAAAACCTTGTCATGAACAAATGCATCAAACAGCAATTTGAAAACTTGAGGTCGCATCTGTAGCTTTGCTTTCTATAGGCAAATGAAATTATACTATTTACTTCCTTAAAGCAACATGTTTATATGCTCTACGTGCAACATATGGATTAATCAGCCTCAAAGTAAAATTACTTCGAGAAAATTCCTCTAGTGGGTAAAATTGCTTCAGGAATTTCAGATCTTCATTGAAACCAAATACTCGAACTCAATGACAATCAAAACCTGGGGCTTGCTGACTCGGAGTAAATCGAAACGAATTATAAGAAACGAAACAATGAAAGACAATCCTAGAAATCTGCTTTTTAATCTTTTCTTCAAGATTTGAAACGATTGAAGGTCTATAGAAATGTTGCATAGTTAATTTTCCCATAACTCTTAACTTCCTGCTCGAAAAGTCGAAATAAAATTGAGTTTTCACCATTGAACATATTCAAATGAAATTAGATGTAATGAGAAACTAAGTTTTAAAGCGTAGTCGGAAAAATGTACACTTTTACTTTGTAGAATTCAATAAATACTATTCATACGTAATGATTTATAAATTTATTTTTGCGAAGGCCTAATTGAAAACTAGCATTTTTTCTTGTGACTATCGTGGTCTATCTTGCTCGGTTAAACTATTGAAGTAATTCAAAACAGATGTAATTACATCTAAGTATTCATTTAGAATGTAAATAATTTAAATCAATTTCCGAAAGAATGCTCCAAATAGGAAACCAGAAATTAAGCAAAGTACAAAAGATATTTACCTTTAACATGAAACAAGCAATGAAAAGTTCACCGGAATTAAGATCAAAGTAATAAACAAAGGTATAGGAATAAAAAATGAGGTCAAATGCGTCTGGAAAACTTGCGTAAGAAACCGGATGAGGATGTATCAAGTCATTCAAGTGATGCAATAATCAAAAAAAAAAATGAACATTATTCCATTTTCAAGGTTGGGTTAGATTAACGGAGATCGGAATTCAAAATCAGATTAAATGAGGTTATATTCCGAGATCACCCAAGAATTTTAAAAATGAGGCCTTTCTTTCAGGAATCAATTTACTGATTGAAACAGAAGACCTTCCATGAAATTTATTTAACTTTCTTTCAGAAATTTTGCTGGTTCCACATGGTATAAATTAGATGCAGATGCCATGTAAACTCTGAAAGACTAAGTTATACAAATAAAAGTAGATACGAAATAAATCTTGACCTCGTTCGAAAAGTTCAATTTTGCCTTTACAGACGCAATTTTAAATTGACCAAAAATTCCATTTTTGTTATTTCTTATATAGTCCATATTATTTTAATAACTTTATTCTACTTTTAGAACGCACAGAAACGTAACAAAGAAGCTAATACCCTTCAAAGGAGAGCTTCATTGATAATGAAAATTAACAATCCTTAAATCGATTGGAAGGTCACAGTTTTTCAGGATAAAAACCAACAATTGGCATATAAAGTTATTGCATCCAAATAGCATTCAGTGTTAGTTTCCAATCTGTAAGACGATTTGGACCAATTAAATCATTATTCTATTCCTCGTCGCTGAATTTCTCCAATGATTACAGATATTTATTGTTTAATTTGAGATACGAGAGGGTATATAAAGAAGCCTAAATCCGAATAGCGATCTAAGGACAAAGACTTCATAACCATCAAAGGTTCCCTAATCCTCTCCTCCATATCAAAGTATAGGAAGAGTTTGTTCAAAGCATCGTGATATTATCTATACATTTAATAAACTGCCTCGATAAAAAATCGATAGAGAATGAGCAGCAAGAGTAACCTCTTAACTTTTGTATCTAAAAACTCAATCTCTCAGCCGGTGTACTGGTGTAAGAGTAGCGGCTCTTCCCCTTGATCTGAGCATCTTAAGTGCCAGACGAGGATCGAGTTCTTTAGTTTGCGTTATTTCTGCAACGTGAATGAAAGAGCCTCCCTACCCCCCTCGCCCCGTAAAAAGTAGCTGTGCAAGCAAGTATTCGAGGGTAATCTTCCTCGAAGATAAAAATCTGATTTCTGCCCACGGTTACTCAGGGGTCTTCACTTACAGAATCCATTGAATTTCTTTTCAGTTGGAAAGCGAATACGAAATCATCAACAACAAAATCAAAATTCAATCTCAAGCTAAGCTGCACCTTACTCTTTGCTTTAAAGCAATTTTTTTCAAAAATGAAATCGTAGTATCCTCTCCAATTAGAATTATATCAAAATCCAAAAGCAGAAATATAGAAACCATTGAAAAGAGGAAACACAATGAAGTATAGCAGGCACATTATTGGAAGGCCGAGTTAATGTTTAAATATAATCATTAACCTCTGTTTTCTGGAGAAGTTAATTGATATAAGACTTTTGGAAATCGAAATCAAAATCAAATCAGGGGGAAAAACTCAAAAAAAATTATTCACTGACAAATAAATCATTCATATTATGAAAGAGAACAGTTTGAATTAAAGCGAAATGGATCAGCTTCTCTAGCAGTAAATGATGGACGAATCAAGTTGCCAATGCTCAATCTTGAAACAAAATGAACAAGTTTCTGCTATTTGTGAGGCAGATGACATTTCATCAAAAATATCTAAATCGGAGTTATTTTAAACGTTCTCTATGATTCAAATCTCAAATATTCAATTCAAGTTGACACTGCGTAATACGCAGTGTTAGAAAACACCATGTGCTCAAAGATTTCGATAGCATACAATATATGCTTGTTCAAATATGCCACACATTGCGTATAATTGCTTGGCGAGTGTAACTCGTCATCGCACAATTAGTTATTAAACATCCGTAACGGAAGTTTGAAATTGAACGCTCCAAATCAATTGCCTTTAAAAGGGTCAAAACTCTGCATTTAAAAGAACGTTAACAGATTAATATTAGTTTAGATTCCTTGGATGTTTATCCATTAAACATTGTGCAGTTAACTAGAAATATCAATAGCTACAGGATATCAGAAAAAATCACCCAGCCTCCTAATACTAATTTTTTGTCAATTTTACAATAAAACATGATTTCATATACAAATTATATTCATAAACATTTTAGTAAGGGAAAATATATGCTACACTTAAATTTCTTTTCACCAAACTACATAAAAAAATTCGAAATCTAAAACAATCACCTTGCGTATGAATCATACAGATATCGATTTGTTGCTTCTGAAACATTTCTTTGAATTATCTTCTTCGAATTCAACACGATGTAATACAATTCAAAATATATATAACCTTTATAGACAAAATGTTCTAAGGATTCTTAATTCAATAAGAAGAGCACCTTAAATAAGTGGTGCCATCTAATCAGGTAATAAAGGCAAAGCTGTTAAGATTTTGAATCCACGATTTAACCTTACATTTTTATTCTATTTAAAATGCAATATTAATGAGAAACTATCCATGGCTCAGCACATAATTACTTATATAACATGCAAATCTGGAGTAGTCGCCAACCATTAAAACCCTAATGCTTCTAAATGCTAAAAATTTGTAGGCTCTAGATTACTACACTAAATCCATTCTGTGTCTTCAACTGTTGTGAAGACAGAATTATGCATTTTAAAAATGTTCGTTGTGCAGAATAAGACAATTCTGTTTTGAAATAGAGTAACCGAAGTGTTCAAAACATACACTAGAGGATCCGTTAATTTGTTAAGCAATTGATTCCACCCTAATTTCGGAATTACTTTTTGTATAAAGTTGCATATGCTTTGTATAAGATGTTATGATTGATCATAATAGTAAATAAAGTTGATCTGAATTTCATCCTTTTATTATCTAATATCTAATGTTTTGAAAGCGATTTATTTGCATTGAAGGAATTAGGATGTAAATTTACTTTTAAAAAATTGTCATTCTTTAATTAGCAATGCTGCTTTTTTTTCTCAATTAAAGCTAAAATGGTTCGATTACTGAGCTCAGCCATTTTAAAGTATTTTATGGCACTTAATGAGAACATAAATTTCAACAACTTGGGGCTGCTTGATTGAGCTATGCATGCATTTTCGATTGTTTGTGTCGATTTTTATTTGAAAATGTATTTGTTATCCTTGTCTATGTTGATGGATTTGAGAGCAGTTTACTGCAGAGCATTAAGATGTTAATGTCCCAGAGGTTCATTTCAGATGTTTTCCTCAGTTCTCCAATGTTGAAGATGCAAGTCACTCTTTATATAACTGCAAGATAGTGCATTTTCCTTTACTTTCACTCCCTCCCCCTCTCGCCAGCCGGCTGGCCCACCTTCCTGCATCGCCCATCCCCAGATAACCTGTCCTTTACCGTATGTTACTTCACTTTCTCCAAGAACTTAAACGGAATATCATCTTACACCTATTCACCACGGGTCTAGATCTTTCCACACGAGGAAGCGGAGATGTCTGACTTTTAAATTCCACAAAAAAATTTAACCGAGTCAAACACGTAATTTAACATTTATAGATTTGTCAAATATCTTTAGTTTGCTTAGTTTAGACCGAAATGACGCGGCATTTTCATGCATTATCGTAAGATAACAGCATACTAAGAAATCGTCTCCCTCTCTGACTATTCCTCATCTGCCTTGTTCTTCTGCCCATGTCAGACTATAAAGAGGCTTAACTTAGCATCTTAACATTGGAGCGAGAAAATGATCTTCAATGCCCCATTCTGGTACAGACCCAACTTCGATTTTAGACAAAATCAAGCATATTGAACTGATTACTGAGGATTTCAAATTAGTCATAAAAAGGATTCCATGAAAGGAATATGGTGCTGATAAACATGTAAATGACGATAGAGAAATTCAATGCAGCCAAAAGTGTGAAACAATGGATTGAAATTTACATAAATTGGAAAAATATAAAATCCATTTTGCCATCTTCAGCAATTGCAGAGTTTAATTTTACAAACAAAAAAATTGTATGGCTGAATGTTCTCAACCAAGAATTTTTGTAACTGTTTCTCAGTGTAAATATTTATGTAAAATGATAACCTTGACATTTTGCAAGTCTCATTAAAAGTCAATCATTGTACAGATTGAAAATTATACTGAACTTCAGAAATTAATAAATATAATGTTCAGTATCAATTTTAGTACAAACTATTCCTGTACTCAAAACGAAACCTAATGCGAATAGCCTAGTGATCCTTTTCTAGAGGCAGTTTCAATGTAATTAAGTGTTGGGATATTTTATGCTACAAAAATTGCTCTGATCGGTTGAAGGTTACGAACCCATAGATAAATGTATGAATTTGTTTCACATGTTTGTCTTTACGTGAAGGGCATCTAATGTTCGATTGTTTGACAAATTATTTATGACTGAAAGGATTCCTTGCACTTCCAATTTTCAGAAGCCTCAAGTTCATACAATGAATATAATTTTAAATGTTCCATTAGATTTTTCTAGATGCATCCTATTATGATAAACATGTACGCCTCTATAGAGAAAGGCACGGGAGATACTACATTGTTCAACTTGGGGTTTAAGATTTTTATATTCCAATTCTGGATTATAATCATTGCTTATTAAGCGGGTAATCAAAATATTCTGGTTAGAAGGTTTAAGACATATAACAGTGGTTGGCAAACTTCTCCTAAATCCTCTACACAAAATATTTAATATAACAAATTGAGTACAAAATATACCGATCCATTCTGATAAGCAGTAAAGGCACTGGAATATGTAACTCCTCTTCATTCGAAATTCCGGAAGACATCTTAACAGGTTTAAATTGGGAGTGTCCACAACCTTCGTTGGAATCCTTGTTGCCATAACGATCGGGCGAGTAGGCCTTGAATAAGTCTCACAAACATCAACATATTCCAAACGGGTGTTTAAGATCTTGTTTAGCCAGAGAAGGATCAATTCTCATTTACATCTGAAATATACATAAATACAGCATAAATTTTGAAATCTGTATATTAAAATAAATGAAAAAATTGCGCTATCTCAACTTCACAAAACGATTTTTATAAGGAATAAAAATAATATTTCGATGCATCTGATAATACTAGTTTTCCGATTTTGGTTTACATTTCTCTAAAAAAGGCGAAGGTAAAATGGGGGGGAGGGGCGTAAAACCGATATATAACAAATTTCACTCCGATAGCACTTCAACTTACGTCCCCTTTGGGACAAATGGGGGACAGTTAAGATTTAGAAATGAGTTGCGAATTATTGAAATGAAAGCAGAGGCAATATTCCTCAAAAAGTTTATATTACATGTAATAAGATAATAATACAATGAATACAATACAAACAGTGAGGAAAATGAAGTGACATTAGATCTTAAAAATTGAAAAGATGAAATAAAAGTTTTTCCACTTTTTATTTAATAGGTTTTAAATTAAATTTAAAGTACAAAAAAATCTTGAACTTTATTTAATAAAAATCAATATTTAAATTGATATATTTCTAGAAAAGCACTTTTATTATTCCACTTTTCCAATAAGGTGGAATTTCAGCTTGTCTTATTGGCATTAATTATATAAACCACCGAAAATTGTGTTCAATATTTGTTGAACCCGTTTGCTATTCAACATGATTTAAGAACTGATATTCGAAATTTCCTTGCTTATAAGAATGACCAAATATTTTTAGTGCAAATATGCCTTATGATCGGTGGAAATTACAATTTTTCATAAACAAATTATTGTATTTTTCTCTACATTGGCATATATCGATTCTCTCGTATATCTCGAGTTTTAATTATTTACAGGGCAGTTCAAAATGTTTGGGGATTTCTTTCAGAATCTATAGATTCTGAAAAATCAGGGTTCGACTTGGATAATAAAGAGAAAGAAAATAACTTGGTTGATAGGCCCTTGTGAAAGGGAAATTTACACCGATTTTAATTAATATTTTTTGAATGAAATGACATTTTTCTTTTGAATTTAATGTTTATAGATAAAATAATGTTTATAGATAAAAAGCAATACGATATGTCCTGATACTTCCTTGGTGCAAATGTTCCAATTTTATGAATATTTCAACTTTTCTTTATTTAAAAACCTGAGCGAGAAGAAATCTAGGACTAAAACCCGACTAGAATAGGGTAGTCTTCTGGTAATATTTATCTAACATTAACGTCCACGTAGTTCAGAAAAACCCGAAAATTTTGTACCCGAATTTTTTTTTAAGTTGATTAAAATATAGTAATAAAACATTTTTTTCTAACATAAAAATCAACCACTTTTTATGAAACTATAAAAAGTGACGTATAGAAGTTAAACTAAAATATATTCTAATTTAATGATATTTTGTAGAGAAGTTCAATAATATAATTAGTTTAAAAATTAGAATTGACTTAATATTTCTGGTTATAAGAGCAACCGTCTCCAAAATCCTATATTTTTCTACAGATATGTGATCTCATTAGAAGAGAACAGCAAGTGCGATATCTGGTAATTACCTACCAATATCTACATCTTGATATTAACTGCAAATAACTACTGATATGCTAAATGCTCCACGCAGATGACACCAGACGAGAAGACATTAAGGATGTTACTTGTATAACTCCATTCCAAAGCGAAAAATTAATATTTAATAATACTTACACTTTTTAAAAAATATACAAATTATATTTATTCATTTACTGATGTGAGTAAGAACTACTTTGGCAGAAGTCAACTCTTGTTTTAGAGCTGTTGAAGAACAAGATTGTCTTTTTCGGAAGACGGGTCGCATTTAATTTTTCAAATTTCTTGCATTCAAGATTTTATGCAACAATAGTCGCAACTTATCCAAAGTAGGCAATTTCAAATATTTTTGCAAGTCATAATTATCTTCCTTTTAACATCTTGCCAAAATTTAAGAGAAAGTCGTCTAATAACAGCCATCAAAAGGTTTCATTTGATAAATTAACGTTCTAGAAAATGTATAGCTACGAAATATTTTACTTACATCTGATAAACGAAAACGAGTAATTTCCATAATTTAAGACTGAATTCAAATCTTTTCAAAGTGTCAAGATAGTTTTCAAAACAGAATTTGCATCTTCCAGCCACCCCCTCACACAAACCAATCGGTAATTTGTATCAAGAAATGCATTAGCGCTTTCATGCAATCATTGATGGCACTGTTTGCACTTTGACGAAGCGAAAATCAGATACCTGTAAAAGAAAAAAAGAGTTTATAACATTCAACCGTCTTCGCATCAGATAAAACTAAACATTAAATTTATGATTTTTGTAAAAAAAATGTCCTTGCATTGATAGATTAAGAGCATGTACTGAAGTATCTTAGATAAGTATTGCTCTCGTATATCACTTTCATTTGATGATAAAAAATCGATTTAGCAGCATAATCCTTTTTTAAAAACTAATATATGAAGTATAGGAAGATTGTAATTTTCAATAAAGATTCAAATGCGAAATATTGACGAATTTAAATATTTCACACTCGCTGAGCTCAAAAAACGTTTGAACAGGCGCGATAGATATACTTAAAAAATGCTTAGGGCTAGTCGGATGAAATTTGGTATACAGTCTTGAAAAAAAAATTGTTGATTTCTATCAAATTTTAAGCGAAATCGATTAGAATAAGTGTTATGTCCGTCCATTATAATATACATTAGCACCAACATAAAGAGAAAGTGCACTGAATTTTATTTAAGAACTACTATGTAGACACCCATCAAATTTTGGGTGGATACCAAATAAGAGATTGATTGTTTGTAGGTCTATTCTTCCAGAAGCATGTGAAAACGATAGCTCAAAAATGGAATGACTTAAGCACATCAAATAAGACATGGCATTTTGAGACTACAAATGTAGTTTTCCAACTTGTGTTTCAATCGATTGGAAAAATTTACCAAATTCATAAATTCCATTTACTAATACTGTTAGACACACGTTAGAAATCAATTGCCAATAATTCTCCAAGAATCACCCAATACATTCAATAAAAACTCTACATTAAAACAAATAGATTCTTGGATCGGAACTCATGCCAAAGTTTAAGATTTCATAAATTGCACGCCAATGCTATTAATGGCATTCTCTGTACTAGACAGCAGACGAACATTCTTTCGGGAGAAAAGTATAGCTGGTTTTATTCTTAGCTAAAAATCCAAGTTCGGAGTATTCATCAGTTTGAACGTTTCAGAAAACGCACAAAATATATATAAAAACATCTATTAAATACCATGAAATTAAACATTTCTTTAATTGAGTGGATCATGTCATCATTGTTACGATTAACAAATTATTCGTTTTGATATTGAACAGATATTTGAAATTCCTACGTATAAAAATATAAAAAGATAATTGCTCAATAATTTCAAAACAATTTTAACAGTTTCGTTTTAAAAATTCACGAAAAAAGCAATGTTACCTATTAAGTTCAAACCACATTCTTAGAAGCAATCTCTTGTTTAGGACTGAGAAGAGCGCTCGAGCTTGCTCAGTATTGGAGTTTAGAATTAATAATTACTTTTGATTCACATGTTTCACTTCAGAATATGAATTTAGAAAAAAGTCATCCTCTTCACTCAGATAACAAAAGAAACAAAAGCATTAGCCCTCAAGTTCCGCTCTTTTTATATCAGATGAGCAAACATAGTTGCTTTCTCCGACTTCTCCAGAGCGTCCTGAATGATCGAATTTCAGTTTGTTTTATTCACTTTATTTCCTCAGATTCAAATATTAAAACATTGAATTGATCTCTAGAAAGGAAATGAATATTCCGAGATATAGCTGGATTATTTATTTAAATTATTTTAAGTATTTTAACAAACACATTATAAGTATTTTAAAAATTTCCTCCTCCCTTTTTAATTACAGAAAAAGAATCCACGACATCATGAAATCATGAATTTCGAAGCCTCTAGTATGACAATGAATCGACGTATTTGAAAATTGAAATGCAATGTGAATTCAGAAATATCTTATCCTATTAAGCATAAAAAACATTTTGAGACATTACAGTTAAGAATTGTATTTTATAGAAATAATCATTAAAAGTAATTTCATAATCATTATTTACTCTTAGGATTGCCAATTATGTTTTATTAAAATTGTCACGACTGCAAAGCTTGATAGCTATTATTATCTGCTTACTATGCATTTTTCTCATTGATAAAGACTTTTCTTTCAGCCTTTTAATCTTAGAGGTTATGAAATTTTTTCGAAAAGAAGCCATATAAACTATTAAACATGGGAATAATTAAACCTTTGATGTTGTCTAGATCGTGCCTCCCATTCACCATTCAAGAAATGCACCAATTCGAAGTTCCATTTATTTAATTTCCAATTTTGATTGTTACAAATAAGTAGCAAAAAAATAAGTAAAAATATGCAAATTAACTTTTTTGAAAATTCATCTTGAAACATTTATATATATTTATTTTTCAGAACAATAAATAAACCCTGTATTAGGGTGCATCTAATAATTTTGCATTGAATTACTTTCCCGGGTAAAAAGGGTTTATTTAAATTCTTCATTAAATAGTAACATAGTTTTATAAATAAAAGTATTTGAAACCTGCCAAGTTTTCGAAGGAATTATAAAACTGAGAATCGTGTATACAGTTTATATATAAATAAGTTTGGAAAATTTACTTTAAGTACTCTACAGATTGAATGTTTCCACGCCAATCTATCTACCTTTATATACGATTCCTCCAATGCTGTTTTTTATAACTTTGATGAGTTTTATTTGATTTTTTGCATCTCATTAAATTAACGAGGCTCACTCTGTGCATATCTTTCTTCTACTAAAGTGAACGATAAAGAACTCATTTTAGAAGTGCAAAGAATAATGTTTTGGATCAAGTAATTTACTGAGAGTCATTTTTGGTTTTAAATTTATCACATTCTACTTATCTTAACAGCAGGTTCTGCAAATAAAATTTTGTACGGTTTGATAAAGGATTTTGAAACGACCACATTTCGACAATTCTTATTAACCACTTGACATACGAATTTATTTAACTTTCTAATTAGATAACTCATCCTATTTTGATAATTTAATATTAATTTGATTTTTTAAATAATATAGTTGGCATTTGGGATACCAAATAGTTTCATATTGATTTTTTCGTATTTAAATATTTAATTCTGGGGCTTAGTTGCTGACTTGAGAATAAAAATTCAGTAATTCGATGCGCATGTCAGACACGTCATTGTATTCGAAGTGGTTAAGACTCTGAAAGATGAACTAATCTCCGGTATTACCCTTTGACTTCGGACTTCTTTTTTATATGTAAACATCTCCTCATTTAATCTTTTATCTCACCCCTATTTTGACGATTTAAACTCATCCTAACGCTAAGGCATGGAGTGTTTTTGTCATATAATCCGGCGATCACTATCGTGTTGAAGAGTTATCCCTTTTACAAGTGAGGTGCAAAGCTATCTGCTATAAATATCTTTTCATGGTTGCATAAATTACACTTACAGATGACGGAATTATTAATTAGGTTCAGTAGCATTTCGTTGGTTTGTTGTATTTCTGCAAAAGGCTTCAACTGAAGTATTGTCATTTATTATTTAAACTCTAGGCGGTGCAATCCCTGGCATAATAGTTTTGTGCACTTTCAAAACTTATGACATTATGACATTTTTACAAGCCTGCTGAAGAATCTGTCTGCTATTTAATCCGAGTGAGTGTCTCTTGTATTTTCAGTAGCTTCAACTAGAATCAAAGTACGATTTAGCTACCTCTTGAGTCACATTCGCTTGAATAACCCCTTTTATCATTTCACAGGTCAATATCAACCAACCTTGAACTGAAACTGGAACCTGAGCACCCAGATTAAAGGGAAGATGCTCTACCCCTATGCCAGGTCCCTGGTTTCAAAAGACTACTTAGTGAAACTAAATTAAATCTATGGTTTTTAAATTTATAAAAAAAATTTGTGCCAGATATATATTGTTATTACTAAAACTTTGATAAAAGAATTTTTTTTCTGATATCGATTTAACTTGTTATTATAATTGTTTCTTTCCATGCCAATTTTTAGGGTGACTTAATCAGATTAACCGATTTAAAGTTAGAGAGCTTGGAGTCTTCATACTCTTTGTGGGCCAAAATAGAAAACAAGACGGAAGAATGCAACATAATTTGTAATGATGAATTTATATTATTTAAAGGTATCTGTAATTAAAATTTGTGAGATGTATATGAGAAGGTAAAATGCGACACAAACAAAAATTGATAAATTACGCTAGAACATGAAAAAAAAAAATCATTCACGCACACACACACACACACACATGCGCGCGCGCGCACGCGCACTCATTTTGAAATTACGCCACTCTTAATATAAGCTATTAGACAACATGATAATTGCTAAGTGAAATGTTTATATATTTGTAACGAAATTAATGCGGGCTTGGCTGCAAAAGAGCATATCGATACTCCAGTACTAAATGGAAAAAGCAAATGAGAGAGCTCCAAAATTCAAGAAATGAAACGAAGAAAATCTTACCAAAAAGAATTTAAAAATAAACTATTTATGCTTTTGTTGGGACTACATATAGTATTATATTTAACCTATAATTGCCAAATGAAACAAAATTACATTCTGAAATGTGCCCTTCATTTAGGTTTTTTATATTTCAATGAATTAAATATATGACGAGATTTTCGTGTTTTCCATTTGTAACTCCTTCGAATATTAAAGAACAAGAGGGACTTTTATGCTGATTTAAATTCTGCAAAATCGTATTTTCAATCATATCACTTTTATAACACAATTCTTTCCAAATATTGACAATTTTTAAAGACATTATTTCATAAATAAGACTAATAAACGTTTCAGCAACAAATAATTTCCTGACGTTTTCACTGTTTCATGTGTATTTAATCATGAAATTTTTCTTCAATGTTAAAACAAAATTTTGCCTTGCCATCTGTCTAAGGTTTTATTTTTTATATTATTTCATTTCTTTATGATTAATTTTTCAGAAAAAATGGAACGTAAATTTATTTGAATAATTTTAAGGTAGATCATTATGATATTTAAATTTTTCATTCACTATTATGAGAATGAATCTGATTCATTTTTATGTTTTGAAACACACTAAAGTGTAAAAATAAATATCTACTGCAAAAGGAAACAAAATGCTTTTTATAAAAATAACTATATTTCAGCGTCTATTCTAACAATTGCCTAAAATACTTGATTGCAAGATGCAAAAAGTTTTCATCACTTTGATCTTAACATTATTATTCACCAATTTCTTCAAAAGAATTTGCATTACTTTTAAGTTGAAAAAATGTTTTCAACAAATAAACTGGGAAACAAAGGGGCAATTATATCATTGATAATAAAGGGGGAAATGAGAATAAATCACAGATAAAAACTGACGGGAAGATATCTCAATCTTTTTGTGTATTAATTTAATTGTATTAATAAATCTCGTTTTAATGCGATATGAGAATTATTTTAGGATGAATTGATAATTTTGTTCTGATAGTGAGGATGGCGTCCATTCCAAAAATTTGGCTATAAAAAACCGATTCCATCAGGATTTTTTTACAATATAATTTCAAATTTTTATCATGAATAAATCTAAATACAAATGCTAATATCCTTAAAATTATTCATTTGAAATTTGCAATTCATGTGAAACATACAAATTTTCTATCTGTGTACAGATTTTTTTTCGAATAATTCAACTATCCGAAATGGGTTCAAATAAATATTAATGGATATAAATATAATAATATCTAACAACCCCGCCTCAGTGGTTTTAAATAAAAATGAAAAAAAAAAAATGTGTTGAAAATGTATTTTATCTCAAGGAATATTTTTTTTTCTTAAGAATTTACGTTTATTGTATTTATTTCAAAATGTCGACATATAAGGAAAGTACTTTTTCTTAAGTAGATACTAAACTGGATGGAAATTAATCGACCTAAAGTTTGAAGTCAAGAAGTGTTCTGTTCGAATCTCATAATCATGAACACTGCAGTAGTAAAGGGACAGTGCCCTCGCATACTTTTAGACGAAACTTAATCCAACACAAACTGAAGACGATTAACCTAGGAGGACAAGATTTATCAGGGTCATACACTGAATCGCACTTGCATTTCTACAATAGCGAATATGAAATTTTATCATTTATATGTTAGATATTATGAAACAATTATACTTATACTATTCAAATTTCCCAAGGAAAGTTTATTTACATTTGCTTTGAATAGTTTCTTCTATTTACAAAACATCAAATATCTGATAATCACATTTAAAAGGATTATCTTAAAAGAACCAAATAACAAAATGTTTTTAAAAATATTAAGCCTTAAAATTGAGGATCAGGTTTCATTGCTTTGGATATTAAATTCAGTTCCCTCAAAATCAATTTTTACTTATCAGTGACTTTCAGCATCAGTAACTTTAAACCTTGTTAGAGTTATTGGAAAAACTATGCATCATAAAAATAAAAATTACTTTTCTCAAGAATGGTGAGTTTTCGTCTGACATCCTTCTAAACTGTAAACGAGGTGATTTTTATCGCGAAACGTAGACTATATAATCAGATACCATAATTGAAAACATATAGACGGAAATAGTTCTACTTTAAAGGGATATTTGAAGTAATTTTGCAAGTTATTTTGATTTTGAGACAAATCTTTTTTTCATTTAATTACATAAACATTATTATTACTTTACCATTTAAAAACTGCAACTTTAATTCTGTTTGCTGATACTTCCCGTCCAAATCTTTTTGAATCACGTGACATTCTAGTATATAAATGGAATTTCTGCACGTTTTCCTTTATGGCTTATAACCGTTTACTTGTAAATGCTTATAAGCAGTGCTTAAAACCTATTGAATGTTAAAAATCTATTCTTGCTATTATATTCTGTTTGTGTTTATCAAAAACAAGTTAATATTTCACCGTAAGTAAATAAATTTCAAAGTATTTTTGTAGTGCATAATATAGATAAGCTTACCAAAGTTCTGTAATTGACAACATGTTGAATATAAAACTATAAGTAATGTGTCTGATAATTGATTTAACCAAATAAAGAACTATGAATGTCGTTTACTGATCTACCTCATTAGGTGACAAATTTGAAATTATTTATTGAAATAATTTTTAAGTTGAATATTCCTTTTTCTCAATTCCTATTGCACTTGTAAAAGTAAAATACAGACTAATTTTTTGTCTGGGAAATAAATATGAAATTGTAAGACTTATTCTGTTAAGTGAAATAGTATGACTTTAGAAGCAACAAGAACAATTGTGAGGAACTGGAACCAATTTCTCAATACATTGTAACCATTTATAGATTTCAGATACTTATAGTTTTACTTGAAGTTGGAAAACATTGAATATATCAAAGTCTCTATGTATTTTTTTAAAAA
Source organism: Argiope argentata (assembly GCA_026289955.1). NCBI lineage: Eukaryota > Metazoa > Arthropoda > Arachnida > Araneae > Araneidae > Argiope > Argiope argentata. Next base: position 35,818 of record JAOUZG010009376.1, read on the forward strand.
AATGGTGTCTTAATTTCTTTTGAATTATATAAAACTTTACATTCATTTCTGTGATTGTTTAATTTAATCCTTTAAATGAGCTTCAAATATTTGTTTTAATATTTTGTGTGGCATGCTTAAATACGATTATCTGATGCTTAATCTCTCTTTTCTTTTCTTGAACCGAAAAGTATCTTATTGTGTGGGGAATTATTTGTTTATTCTTTTTTAATTAGCTTTACCCAAGATTCAGGGGTGGTCATGGGAAGAAAAAGGGTTAAATTCTAGTTTTATAACTTTGATCTGAAGTTCTGGTTAATCCAGTATCATGTGTCTAATTCATAAATCATTTATTCATTTAAGCATGATACTATACTATGGAACTCTTTTATGATTTTAGTGAGAGGTTTATGTGAAGAAATCCTAAAGTTCTGACTAGTCCTTTCTTTTTCTGTTCATTTCATGATATTATCTCAAAGCTAAATATTAGTCCATTGATTTAGTCTTAAAACCAGAAAATTACTTTAAATGATCAATGTATTTTCTTTTTACGTTCATATGTTTCCTAATTTAAGTACTCTTTTAATATTTTCATATTCTATTTAAATTATTCTTTAACTGAATGAAAAAATAAGTTCATTTGAATACATATTAAATGTATAAAAAATGTATTTTAAGCCAGTTTTTAATCTTCCTTTGAATAGTTTTTGTTAACTTGTAAATAGGACGGATTTAGTTAGATTTTATGTATATAAAAAATTGGTACCAAACATGGTGCGGAAATATTAACAGAATTTCTCTAATCTCGCATCTTAGCCTTAAATATTTTAGTTATAGAATCGAGGTTTATAATAACATATACTGAGAAACGGGTTCTTTAATCCCGTTAGGGACGAAACCACAACATCCTTGTATCCATTCGGTTTTCTGAAAGAAATGCTGACGGCGTTGCTAATCTACGATTTTATAATGAATGATAAAATATATTATTCCTATACATTTTTAAAGTCGGGTTAGAACTGGTAAAGTGACTGTGAATCCTTAATATTTTCATAAATAAAAACAAACGCATGGATGCAAATATTTTCGAAGTGATGGCTGTAATTTATACTATCTTTACCTATCGAATTTATCTACGATTTTATTCTTCCTAATTTTATTTGCGAAGCCATAGATACAAGTTTGTTTGTGTGTAAAATGACTTTAGTTATACTTTGACAAACATATTGACATGGGAAGTGTCTCATTGCAAGCGATAAAAGTACTTTTGGTAGGAAGCTACATGTGAAGTTTTCCTCGGGGGATCTTTACAAAAACTAGGGTTTAGGGTTCGCAGCTCGTCAAAACATTTTTTTAAATTATTAGCATATTTTTACGCTTTCTAAATCGTTTGTGTTAAGAGTTCATAAGTAAGGATGCCGTACTTTTTTATATCGGCATGAATTAGACTCTCGAAATATTTCAGGGGATTTTTGAACCAATGTAAAGGTCAGTTTTTAACAAGTTAGAAAGAATATTTGATGGTAAATTTATAACTGTCTGGCAAGGAATTTCCGTAGTTACAAAGATAATGAGTTTAATTGAGAATAGAATATCCATCTAAAATCCCTTAGGACATCTCTTTTGCTCATATTGATTCCAAATATAACGTTTATATAATTAAACAAACCAATCTAGGATAATCCTATTTAATGGCAGGATGGTTCCTGTGTTAGAAGGATAACAGAATCAAATCAAATAATAAAGAAACGCATTTTCAGACAAAAAAACGAAATGCGAACTGACGTAAGACAATTGAAAGTTGAAAATTTTCTCGACAATTATTTCAGAATTTCAATAGTTCATATTACCCAAGGTGTATGAAACTTTATATTTTCTGTTTAACATTTAGAAACTCGAAGCAATATTTCACAATTTTTTTTTCTAAAATAATTAAGAAGTTTTTGAAAATGGATTTTAATTTTGTATATGCATATACAATCTCCCTTGCGAATGCCTAAGGAAAATCAAGTATTATTCCAAAACATTTAAAACAAATACACGGAATTTATTAATCTTACCAATTTTACTAGTTGTATAAACAGTTCTTTCGTAAAATATCCCAATTGCAATGTTCACTGGTTTCATTTCTGTTCCGCTTGCTTATTAAATGGATAACATGCATTTTTAAATGTATAATTTGTTGAAATCAATGCCTATTTTTTCTATTCTAGATGAGCAAACGCAATGGAGGAGAGCATGAAGGTAAACTTCAGTTCCATTTTCTAATACTTAACAAACGAAATCTAATGGCTTATCTAACGAAATGTATTCAAGATGTAACAGTTTCGATTTTATTTACCGCGTGAATTGGATCAATTTTTTAAGCGGTTGTGAATTAAGCATCTAAACTTTTATTGAAATGTTAATATTTATACCTATCCAAACAATGATGGTAGCATTATTCTAAATATTGCTCTCGCGATTTGCAAGTCTTCTAATAAATAAGGTAGTTGGTGTTAAACAGTAATGAGTGCTGAAGGGTTATCAAGTTAAGGTCCCCTGGCGTTCATTTGATTACTTGGCGACGAAACAAGCAGTTTCAGGAACTGCTGGAATTTCGGAGATGGAACGATTATGAATGTAGACGCCTTCCAGAGCATTTGTTGCAATTACATCGAATCTATAAAAATCGAATGTGTAGAAGTTAAGAAGGGCTGAGTGCTTTTCCTTTTCAGTCCGAATCTTAGTGCAGCAAGTTTCGGCACATAGACATAGCATTTTTTTAGTTTTTATCCTATAGATGCTGAGATAATTCTGATGCTAATGACTCAGCTTTGGAAAGTGCGTCCCGAATTTAAACAAATGGATGAGATGCATTCCAGATTCAAAGGCTTTGCTCCTATTTAACAGTATTTGTTCCAAACTACCTCTGATAGCTTTGGGAAGGTGGTACAAGCTAAACTTAATGTAACGAAATCATCATACATGAAAACAAATGTTTGTCTTGGAAAAGAAAACAATTTTCCTTTTAGGCTACTTCGAAGAACACCATTAATGCTTCGTATGTTATCATTTGCTTAATTATCTTTTGTAATCGAGTAAATACTGTAGCTTTGCAAATTTTGTTTTAAAACAATTTTTTACCCCTTTAGTTAGGATAATTTTACTGACTCCAGAAATACATAAGTTATATAGGCCACGAAATGCTTTTAAAGTTAAAAAGTAGATAAAATTAATTTTGTTTCGCTTGAATTTATAAAATGAATTAACGAATAAATTTTTTTAAAAAAATTTATTTCAATTCAACTTGCTTTGAAAATGTACTACTATAGAATTTTCTTCACTTAATACGAATTATGCCCTCAGTTTTTCCAAAATCATTTTTTAATATAGTAATTTATGACCGTGAGTTAGGAATTATACACATTAAAAACGAATACTTTAATCGCCGAATATTTTTATTTTAGTGACGAAAAATCAATTTGAAATACACTTACAGGTAAAACACATCCGTTGTAAAATCTCCAATTGCCCGTGTTTATTTTCAGTTAAAATTTTGAATTTGTTATGCATAAAAATTCTATTTCTTTCTAAATGAATGAAGTGTTTTTCAAATAGGTCTATTCAACTTCTGTATGATGAAGCTGTATAAAATGAGATATATTTGAAAATGCACATGGCATGATCGCTTCATGTTCAATAAAAGATAAATGTTCCGTATTGAAAAAAATTCATTTGTAATAATACCCTCTAAACTGATTTAAGCAATATATTTTGAAGTAAATATATATGACTCCACATAAGCATTAACCGCCGTTAGAGCATGAATAATTGTGACTGTGATTAAAATGGGTAAAATAGAAAATAAATAAAAACTAAAGGAATAAATTTTCTTCCGAATATGTTTTGTTGCCGTTCAAAATTGTGATATTCGGAGATAGTGGTAAAAATCCGTGCGTGAAAAATATCGTTCTGAACGCTTTTGATTTTTTTTATTAATGCCAATTAAAAATACAAATTTGTGTATAAATAAGATTTGCTTTTCTTAATTATATTTGAATATGAAAATAGATGGCGATGTATTTTTAATTGTTCATCTGATATATGAAAATAAAGTTTTTCTTTTCTTTCAGATGGTGTTGGAGGGAAACGAATACGTTGGGCTGATGAATCAATATCTGGAACGGTATGATTTTATTAATTTATAAAGCTTCAGAATTTCTACTTGAAAAATTTATTCAGCATTATTAAAGCTTGGTTCATTTCAAATATTGTTCATTGTAAAAAATCATTAAGAAATAGAGAATGATTTCGGGATTAATCGTTTATTCATTGCACAATTTATATAATTATTGGAAAATTTGCCAATAAAATTTTATATTTGGCGCTTGAATTTTAATTTTATATTTTCAATCTGCATTTATATCTAAATGTTGAGCTAATGCTGAACTTCAAAGTCTCACTTAGATTTTAATGAGAACGAATAACCGAATTTTACAAGCTTATAGAATCTTAATGCCACCCCAAACATCCGTTTCTAGAGCTCAAATGGCCCCTTTCTGGTTTGGTGTAGGTGAAGGTGGACTTTATTACCCCCCCCCAAAAAAAAAAGCTGTAGATTATCGTGTAGAATCTTCTAAATTTATTTTAATAAATTTATTCCTTTCCTTGAAAAAACGGTATTTTAAACTTAATTCATTTCAATTGGAAATTATTGAAGGCCTTCTTGGGTATTGATTGTAAACAAATTTTCAAGGCGAGTACAAAATAAACCTTAACTTGATCTTCGACATATATTCTCTGGTTTCCAAACATTTGTGATGCAACCAGGGATCTTTCCTCTACAAAATCCAACTTATGATATGTTGGAAGGTGTATTCTAAGTCTATGTAACAGCATTACACATTCGAAAATTCATCCACAATTTTTAAAACTTATACATTTTATAGAATTTTATTTTGGATCCCTTTAAGTTCAAACCAAGCCTTCATTTTTAAGCTTTTCTATTGTTATAAAGGTTTCTCTTACTTGAATTTATATTCCTTTTCCTTAATATTTTAAATAGAAAAACATCTAGAAAATTTCTTGCAAATTTATATTTTCATTTTGTAAATATTTGCTCTATATATTTCTATAAAATTATCAAGGGTTACCAAAAGGATTTTGAGATGAAATTGTTAAAATTACCCGTAACTATAGATTAATCATCAGGTTTTATCTCGTCGCATTAAAAAGGTAACTGTTAAAATTAACAATGCTTGATTAAAAGCGGCCTTTTAAAGAAACGAGTGCAAAAAGTTCTGCATTTATCTTTACGCAACATGCAATACCTTAATACAGTAGTATGCCAATTTAAAATTGGTCAATTGTAGGAAGTCACTTTGTTAGAGCTCATTTCCCTGAACTGATTTGACTGGCTTAAAAACAACGCTTCAATGCGAAGCAGTGGAAAGTACCGGGCAATTGGTTGGTTCACACGGGGAAGCAATTGTAGAATTAGGATCTTTACATCTACTATCAATTAGAATACAATTAGAACATTATATTGTTGGTTTGATAAAGTAACTTCTTACAAGGACTCGTTTCCGATCTTGTTGCAACTTGTATAAATGTTTCCTGCTCCTTAGAATATTGTAGAAGATGCGTTACTTAGGCTAAGTTTTCGTTGTTATGAAAGGGAATGCTACTCGGGGAGAAGGTAGGGGAATGCTACTCAACTAAAAAATCTAGAATTTAGAAAATTATTTTGAAATCTTTAAAGAAATAGGAAAATTTGACTAATAAAGAAATTGAGTTTCAAATGTTGAGAATAATAACTAAACTCCCTATTACTCTACCATCAACAGTCTTTACTATAATTTGCCCTTCTAGTATATGAAAAGGTTTGCCGTTTTACAAAATTGATCACCGGTTCATTAATAAATCGAAGTTGACGAGCTCCGTTATCCTTTGAAAGAAGTAGACTTGGAACAATAATTTAACATGCTATCGAGGAAAACTGGAAAAAAGTTATGGAAAAGGATTCTGACGTAGAAACAAAACAAAATAGGAATAAACATAAAATATTGCATGATGTTGATCCGCCTCCTCTGGAAAAAATGAAAGGGAAATGACGGGGGGGATCTTAATATGAAGAGGAATATCTGAATTATATCCTGAATGATAAAATTAAGGATTTATTTCGGTTATAAATGCATTCATAATTGTATCTGAATAACATAAATTAGATTTAAGTTCTTGTTTCAATTACTCATTCTGAAAAATTTTGTTTTGATTAAAAATATATTTATGTACGGTTGTAGATGAAAACATCCACTTCTCTTAGTCAGCTTTTACAAACTGACATTTAGAGTTGAAGTTGTCTTTATTAATTACTAGCAGCCTATAGCGACCAGTCGGGTTGCTATTATTAATACGTGCTAAAATGTTTAAATATATATATATATATATATATATATATATATATATATATATATATTTAATCATATAACTGACTCTTTATATAGAATCGGAAGCAAAAAAATTTAGAACCATCGCATTTTAATAATGTTATAATTCTCTCACACTGTCATGGAGAACTTAAACCATTCTGATCATCGCACTATGCGTCTCATTTCCAGTGAGCTTCCATAAAATTTCTATTTTCAAGGGGCAATCAATTAATTGTCAATTAATATAAACATCCTACTCTGTTGAATTTTAATTTTTTTGTAATACCCGGAAGAATTCAATGATTTTTCAGATTCCTCAAAAAATTTAGTTTTAAAATCAAAAGTATTTAAATGACCTAAATTTGACTATTGAAAGACTTGAAATTTCAATAGTACTACTAACTAAATTTATTATATTCTTGGTCTATAAATGTATTTCAAAAATTATGGAGTGTAGATCTTATGTAGTCTTTTGGCCCTAAGGAATTTGAAATCTGAAATATTTTGCATAAATAGATTTTTTAAATAAAAGGAGTATTTCTGCCTTTTAAAAATTCTAATCGGTTATATTTATTTTTTAAAATAATAATTTAGAAGAATCTTTTTTTCATAATCATAGTACAATCGATCTTATGAAAAAAATAGGTGCTGATTGGAGCCTCGTCTTTTAGATGGTCAATGAAAAGATCTATAATTTTTGATTTTATTTAAGTAATATTCGAATTTTTATTATTCGGAAAGTTTTTATGAGTGCTTTAGTTGATTCGAGTTGGAAACGTTCTATTAAAAATTAGTGTCTCGAGAATATTTTATTAAATATTATTCACAAATCGTAATATATAGATAAACGCTACAAATTCATAATTTATTAGATTTGTCTCGAGTTAAATCAAGAATTATTTCATTCAGACCCTATTAACGTATGCATTTCTTCAAGATTCACATATTAGCTATTGAACCCTAAATTAAAAAGATGCATATTAAAAACAGTTTGTCTATTGCTATATTAAAATTTACTTTTTTATGTTAACTTGAAAAAATAGTCGACTTATTTATTTACTCGAATACCGAATGAGGGATAGTGTGTATAATTGTTATTTTGATCCAATACTCCACGTTTAAATAGTTATTAATCCGAATGAAGGGTTTTAAAAAATTGAAAAGTCTTCAGGTCAATATCTGTGATATTTTTAATGTCTTTGTTGAAAAATCAATCTCGATTCTTGAAAGAAAATCATTCTTCATTTGAAAGTTTAACGTCGCACGATTTTGACCGATATGTTAGCCGATTTCCAAGAATAAAATATTTAAAATCAATTTTAGGGACGTTTGATTCTCGCAATACGCCAAGAAAGTCACGAGGTTAGTAAAATAAAGGTTAAAAACCGGAATAGTCTTGAGCATTAATTGCAACCTTCCCCTTTTTTGTGGAACTCTATGCCATTTGAAATTGTATACTTTTTTAGAAAAACTTAATAAAACTAAAATCATCCATACTTTATTCTCAAAAATATATAAGGTAATATTGTTTTTCTAAAATAGGAATTCTTATTTTCCGCCAATTGGTGCATGATATCGTTTTGAGACTTATTTAATTTTAAATATTAATTAAATTCTTTTTTCCATACCATCATCATTGAAAGGCAGTCGCAAACATGTATTAATTTGGTGGCTTGGTCTAATTGCAAAATGTTTCCTTTTCTGAAATTAGAATGCATACATGGCTTCAAAAAGTTTTTGCATCCCAAACCAAAATTTATTAGGAATTGTCCGAGATGGGCAGAAAATTATTAATCATTTGTTAGTATTGAATTTTATTCCTTATATTTTTTATTGACTTAACAAGTGTTTTCGATCCCTTATTGCTTGCGACTTCGCTACTGTGCAGATTGAGAGGTAAATCTCCATTCTAATAGGTATTATCTAAGTTTTACCAATTCTGAATTGAACCACAGTGTGTTGTACATATTTAAACGATACATCCCACGTTTCAACTACGTACATAACCAAGTGCATCGGCTGTCTGATGGTACTTTCGTATCTTCTACAGTCAGCACAAACCTTTTGGAATTAAGGAGCTGGAATGTGCTCTGTATTTGGGGTTTCTTTCGGAGTTTTAGCAGTTTTTCTTACACACCATGGAAACTTCTCTTAAATCGTTATTGTCTTTCCTATACTTTCCAACTGAGGATACATGTACTTCGATTGCGTCCAGATGTCATCAAGATCACCGACACTTTTATCGATGTTCTTCCCTATTCATTGAGTAGAATTTAACGTGCCTTTCAAACATCGATTCACAATTCAACCAAAGACACTGCTGCCTTTTTCATTCCATTTTTAATTCTCATCTATTAACGTTTTTTTAAAAACTAAAGACCGGTTCTTAAGGATTGGAAGTGTAGTAACGATGTGGTTGGTGGCTTAATATACAGTAATCGCTTATAAATTGGAAGCTTCGTGTATATTCCCAAGCATTTACTTCCAAATTAATTTACCATTTAACTAGCCTTTCAATTTGAGAGAAATAAGGGTTTTATAAAACTTACTACTCTTCTCTCTAGAAGCTGTTACTAACTTAAATACAGACACCCTATTTATATTTAAAATAAAATTTCCTCACCTTTCTATAATGACTAATAGTTTATCTTCGATTCCTATTCGAGTATATATCCAGGGTAAGGAGTTTTTCTGTGAAATACACAAATGAGAAATTGAGTGTCATATTTCGTAAAACGAAAATTCAAATGTTTAAATAAATTAACTGTTGAGATTGTAGATATCTATTGGTTCTTTGACAGCATCAAAATGCGGAACACTATAAGAATATTTAAAAACATCAACATTTGGATTTACCTCCGATAAAGCTGGCTTTAAACGCATTTATAATAATGTGTTGGTTGTCTTAGATATATTAAATAAGTCATAGTCATAACTAGAATCGGTCCCGCCCGATGGCTTACACGGAATTAGGCTGAATGACTGGACCGCCGCAAAGGCAACACAGACGGGAACTGTGGTCGAGTCTTAGTGGTCATCGCTGGTTACGGTACTACCCTCCCTGTAGGAATTACGTCATCGATTGACGCCGAATCCCCATCTATTACTATATCCTCCACCTTGGTAAAATCTCTCCACCGGAAGCACCTCATTCTCGTTTCGAGGTGCCCTACCGGGTGAAGAGATCTATTAAAAAAACTTAATTTGCAAAAAATATCATTCCTTCGGTTCGTTAGATTGAAATTGTCTTTAAAGGAAACAAATATCACCATGAATCAACATGTAATGAGAAGATTGAAGTAAAGGGTGTTATTCTCTTCGTAAAGTCATGGTTTTGGAACAGGAGGAATTTAAAGCTATAGAAAAAGTTGTGTATTATATTCTGCTTTACAAAAAGAATTTATTCCCATTGTTTACTATCCTACTAGAAATGTATTTGTTTGGAAAATTCGTACTTCAAGGAATATTATCAAATTTTGAATCGAAATTATTCATTTGTTGTATTTGATCCTTTTCTTACAGGAAAAAGCAATTCTTTTTGTGGCATGTCTTTTATAAGAAACCGTAGTTCCTATTGATTACTTAGAGCACAATTTCATATAGAGGCTGATTTACAAAACATTATCAAATAAATTATACCTATAGAAAATTGGATATTGAAGACAATGTTTTCTTAACTAACAATATGGTTTTTAATGTAGTTGCTTATTACGGTTGTACCTTCAATTCTAATAACCATCGCTTCTTAGAAATTACCAGTTTTCTAATAGAACGTTTTTAACTTTTCCAATTATTTTTAATTCAATATAATTCATACTTATCTATTTTTACTGTACTTTTCTAAAGCAAAACACTGTTATAAAATGTAAAAATCCCTTATGTTTGTCATTCTATGTAATAACTATTCCTAAATTATAATTAGCATGCAAGCCTTTAAAAATTCCAAACTATTCCAAAATGTTGCAAAAACTTAATATAGCCTGCATTCGTGTAAATCTGAAACTTCATGCATCTTAATTTTTATGTAAACATGCATAAATAATTTTTCGCACACGTATTCAACAATACTTTATCAACATGTGAACACGAGGTCGGTCCAAAACATTTTGATCTTAACTGAAAGTTATAAATTTTGTAAATTTTAGAGGCTCACAATTTTATTTCACTTCATAATTCATTCGGGAATATTTTCCCATGCCAATTTTTTAAGTGGGAAGCCGAGGATAATTACTACTAACATCATCATTGGTACAGATTCTTTTCTCGTTATTCCGTTTTAAATATCTGAAAACATTTTTAAATTAATCCAGTTAACGCCGAATGGTTAAAGACGTTAAGTCATGAGTTTCTATATCATTTAGGATTCTTATGTGTAAGAATAGTTTTTGTCGGTTTCAATTTTGTTTAATACCCTAGGTGAATACCCTTAAACTGACATTTTTCTTTTTTGCGGAGGAAAGGGGAAATTTGTTCTATTTATATTTACAGACAAAATCTTATAAATTTAGTTAATCTTATTTTCTTGGAGAAATGTTGGCCTGAATGGTAAGAAATTTAAACAGATATCAAAACCAAAGTTTGAAAATACAAACTCGGATTTTTTTAAAAAATAGACATTTCAGACGTTTATTATTTTTCTATAAATGAGTTTGAATGTCTTATTTAGAGAATCATGGATTTTAAAGGAAATTCAGATGCTTTCTAGTTATTGAAAAGTCTAAACTCCAATTAATGGATTTAATGCTTCTTCAGTACTCTTAAATTCATTAATGTAATAAGGAACTTTTGCTTATTACATCAAAGTATTTGTTATGCAAAATGATTAAAGTGGTTTTCTGTAGAAAATATGACTAATCCCCGACAAAAATCTATTGTATTATCTTTTGGGTTTTGATTCACGTCTAAATTTTCTTTTTCATAGAACTGAATTACCGAGTTGAGGGACTGCAACTCGATTCAGGTTTAGAACAAGATAAAAATCGCGTTACTTGTGGTTTGAATTGCTGGACCGATTTTTCCGTTCTTCAGTATATTTCAATAGCAGCACATTTCTTGCTTTTATCTATTAAATTTTCAAGAAATGTTTTACTTTTGTGCAATTAAATTCAACGAAAGCTTCAAATGATAATCCTGTGTCATTTCCGTTACATAGAAGTACAAACTATTTACATTCATTTTAATTTACTTTGAATCTTCAACTCGAATCTCTCAATGATTTTGATGTTGACTGTATAATATTCATATTTCCAATTAGTTATTGTATTTAATTTGTTAAGATTCATTTAAGCTGATATAATTATATTTTGCTACTTGCTTTATTTTAATCTTGAATGAGTTGCACATGCTTTGCGTGTTTTTTTTGTGCCAATGTTAGATTATATCACATTATTGAACTCATAATAATTGTTATAAATTTAAGGCAAATAAAGTTTCTTATTTCCAATATGCTGTCTTTTTTTTAATCACAAATACTCGAATTCTATTATACCGGGAACGATGATGTATTAATAACTATCTATTAGTCAGGGATTGTGGTTTTTAGAAATTTTTTTAAATAGTGTACTTATCGAAATGTCTATAAAACTAATATAATAATATACTTACGATTATTAACTAATTTCAACTTTCACTAAAATTAACGATTTAAAATTTGATTACGTATATATACTTACAGTAATAAGGTAGCTTTGCGTTAGATTAACAAATATTAATTTTTTGAAAAATTATAATTGCACCGCTCCATTTACTAAAATGAACAGTCTTCAGAATAATTATTTAGAATTACTATAATGAATTATTCTCTTTTCGGAATTAATGAAGCAATCCGTGATAAATTTTTATTTGAAATTTAAAAGCATTTTTAGAATTCTTGTTTTACACAAATAATCAAGATAATATTTAAAAATTTTCTAACAGATTTAAAACTTAAAAAAATAATTACAATACTAAATATCGATTACAAAATAAGTGTAATATATAGTTTAATATTCTATAATTTCCCTCCCTAATAGAGTGGATAGTATTGATGCATTCATGTATACTGTATTTTGCAAAAGACTTGGATCAATTTTATGTCTTTCTGATTTGAAAGTGATTGATCTACTTGAGACAATCGAAAATCTAAGCACGTGATGTAAAATTAAGATACTTAGGTAAATAAG
>JAOUZG010009395.1:12668-42603 GCA_026289955.1 Argiope argentata
TATATATATATATATATATATATAAACAATAGAAACGAAAGTAAATGAAAAAACAATAGTAGAATATATATATAGTTAGAATTATTCTACATTAATTTCTTGTAAATCAGACTGTTGCTTTTTATACAGTATCTTTGTTTACATAAACGTAAAATCAAGACAATTGTATCGAATGTTTTCTTCTTTATATACCCTATCTTTCATAATTAATTTTAATAATAATATTCCTATTAAACTTTATTTTATTTCATTTACACTCTGAATCCCCACATTATCAGAAAAGGCTTACGGTTTTCGTGATATATGCAATTAAAATCAAAAACATCTGCCTAAGAAACGGGGAAAATGTTCCTGCCAGAAACATCTGCCTTATACTGCTTTCGTTTCCAAACGTTTTTACTCAATACTGATGCATTATTGTGAGAGAGACATGTAAAGTAGTTTAAGGACTTTTGATAAAATATGCTTGAGTGAAAAAAAAGTATTATTTTTTTTTTAAAAGTATTTTTGCTCTTTTTTAGCTTTTCTTTCTGTGAAGGAGGAAGCGTAGAATAATTAAATATGGAAGCAGAAGCTCTTAATAGTTCTCGTTTCTCAAATAACTCGTTAACTAATTGCTTTCCCATTAATTACTTGCTTTGCAATTAAGCGAATTACTGCTCCATTAGCAAGAAATAACCTGCAAAATTTATCATAGCAGTTACTAAGATGACTTTTTTCAATTTTTTCTAGAAATTACCGAGTTATATTGCATTCAGTTTCGATTTTAGTATTTATGTCAGCATAAAAATATTCTTGCATTTTAATGGTATTTTTTTCAAAGTATTCAAAGATTACAAAAAAAAAAAAAAACTATCCGTAATAATTCTGATAGTTTTTGTTGTGTTAAATAATGTAGTTTGACCCTTTGTATGTGTTTTAAAAGTTTACAAAAATATCATTTTTAATATTTTTAATCAATTAATTGATTTTAAATTCGCATAATTTTATAACAATTGAAAGTTTTTTGTTAAACCATCCAATGGCAATTTTTATGAAATGTTTTCTATAAAATACAAAAATTTTGATAAAATAAAAAAATAAAAATACTTTTATTACCTTACTTTATTTAATTAATACCAAAATTACTAATATAGAAAATTCTGCATGTTAAAAGGGAAAATTCCAGTAAATAAGCATCTGGTTTTATTTTTATACCTATAACATTTTAATTTTGAACTTAATTGTTTAATTCTAAGTTCATTTATGTTTGTATAAAAATAACATTTGAAATAATATATTGAAATAAAATATTTTATTTAATGGTTTTGATTTATATTTATAAATTGAGAAATCCAGAATTATTTTAAATTAATTGACTTTCATAATAGAAATTAAATTGGGGAAAAGTATAAAACTGTAAAATTCACACTCATATCCATAAACTAGGATAATTCAGAGCCACTAGAAACTAATTCCCAAATATAGACATTATCCGTAAAATAACTATGCATATCTTCAAAAATCAGATACAAATTGCAGGGAGCCACCAAAAGACACCGATAGTACCTCACAATGACGAGAATAGAAGAGAGTGATGTAAAAGAAATACAGGCGAAGAAATATAATTGTTTTCAAGAGCGTTATAAGCCTTTCAGTGCAATAACAGCGCAGTTATGACACAAAGGACGTATTAGAATGATTTGCTACGTGGTAGAAATATCGACCTTCTGGAATGTCGGCATGCCAACCTGGAAATAACCAAGAAACTTGGAATCATCCAGAATGTCCTCTCCAGGCTTTGGAAAAGATTCTAAGATGACGGCAATGGGCGTAGACCTTACAGCACAGGTGGTCCTCGAGTTACAACATCGAATGAGGACCGATATTTAGTAATCAAAGCCAAAAGAAACTGGCGGAATTCAGCATCAGTCCTGTCTCATTAGTTCTCTTCAGCCCTCAACCAGTACGACAGTTCCAATGTAGACCCTGTACATATGCTTTGAAACGGATTGGAATTCATACTTGTAGAACTGTCAGATGTGTTCCATTTACTGGAACTCGCTATCGCCTACGGTTAGCCTGATATGGAGAACATGTATTGTGAACACCGAAACAGTGGGCTTGAGTGATGTTTCCCCACGAGTCCAGATTTAGCTCTTCGTCTGATTCTCCTCTTGACTTTCATAAGGAGACCGCCTGGTTTCTGTTATCCTAAGGAGAATATCATTGAATGGCACGGTTATGGTGGTTCAAGTTTGCTCTTTTGGGGAGGAACTATTCGAGGTTCCATAACGGACCTGCTTATTCAAACTGGAACCCTGATAGCACATATCTAAGCCTAACCATTCTGGAACAACATGCACGTTTGTTTCGGGGCCCCATGTGAGCTGAATTCATGTTTGAGAATAACAACTTCCGTCCTCACCGTGCAAAGATCATAAAACAATGCCTGCGATCGGAGGATATTACCCATATCGACTGGCCAGCATTCTCACAATAATATATAGAGTTTGGGGCATATTTGGGAGAAGAGTTGGACCCGTCAACCCCTGCCTGCCTGTCTAAAGGAATTTCGAAGATCATTGCTTGGTGAGTGGTGTAATATTCCCAAGATCAGATCGATAATTTATACTCAGCATGCCTAGGAATTGTATAGGCTGTATTGCATTGTCTGGGAGACTATTACGCATTGACCCTCATGCCGAACATGAATATTGGTATTTATAAATGTTCTAGGGAGCAAAAAATCGCAATTTTTATTAATGATATCAAACATATATCATCTTTTTTTGCTCTTTATCTACTGTTTAATAAATAGACTCTACAAATAATAAATAAGTCGCATTTGCTTTACTTCGGACTCTTTCTTTTCTTGAATTTGCATTGTCCTTAATTTATGGATATGCTTGTAATTTATATTTATAAAAATAGCCTTAATGAAAGGAAGGCTTATTTTAATAAATATCATTTACTGTTTAATAATTCTTTAAAACACTCTTATTACTGCCAATAAATTAATTAAAAGCTTCTTGAATGCCAATTTCTATCTTAATTAATTAATTCATGGTTATTTAAATCTTCATAATAACAATATATGGAGATTTAAATTAAATTTTAATAACAACCGGATAATTAAAACCTTCCATGAAATTTTATTTAGTTGTTCGTCAAAATTAATTAAAAGTTGGAGCGACTCGAAAAGTATTTAAAATTGCTTCCGGATGTGTGTCATCTGAAATTTAATCAGCCAGATCGAAATGAATAGATTCTCTCTATATTATGTTTAAAACCAAGACTTTCTTTCTGAACTTTGCTTTCTCAAATGCCCCTTAGCATTAGCAGTAAATTAAATACAGTCTGTGGATTTAAGTTTTAATGACAATTTGGTTCAAGTTCCACTGAAATGGTCATAAAGCTTTCAGTTGGAATTATTAACATTTAACGTAATATCAAAGTAATTCTTCTTTTTCAATTCCTACTATTAGTTCACACTTTCACTATTTATATTTATTAGCGATTATTAAAGTATTTTATTAGCGATTGAAAATTTAAACATGATATCATGTTTAAATTTTCAATTGCTAATAAAATACTTTCAATTCATCCACACAAGTTTGAATACATTTTTTAGAACTAGTAGTGGACGATACTCAATGTTTATACAGTTTTTCAGATATTAATTCATTAATTAAATTAGTTAATTTTTAATACTGTGAATAGAGTTTTTGCAGTTTGTAAGGAAACTCGTAGTCAATCAACAGTCAGTAGCTCAACCGATCAAATGCGAAGTTTTCAATATTTTTCTCATGACAATGAAACAGGAGAGTTGAATTCGTGTGAAAATCAATAATGTTTTGATAAATTATTTATATTAATTGTAATTATCTAATAAAAAGTAACTAAAACTAAATTTTTCTTTGCTTACCTAAAAAGGAATTGAATTAAATTTGTTTGTATATTACTTGTTAAATAGAAAAATTTTCACTTTTTTAAATTCACGCAGATAAAACCATTTGATTACAAATTTTATAAATAATATTCATGTTTAATTATACATTTAGTCTTTGCTGTTTCATAAAAAAATTATAACTACTTGAATTTGATAATTTAAATATTTTACATTTCAATCATCAACATAAATTTTATAAACTTGTTTGCGATTTTTCCAATACCCTTGTAGCAGTTAAATGAATTAAAATCATTGGAAAATTATTTGTTATTATTTCTTCTGAACAGATATAGTGAAATGATTCTTAAAACTGAAGGTTTTAGAAAGTGGAATAACAATAATAAAACTTAATATTTTATTATATTGTCTTATAAACTCAATTTTCGTTATTTTTCATATGTGTATGAATCATATGGCAGACGCCCAAGCGGCCTGTGTTAACTTTCTTCTTGAATGTCAGAGAATATAATGAATTGAATGGCAGGGAAAACCATCAGTCCTAAATCCTCAGACAATGCTTGGAATGCACTTGGAAGACACATGGGACAAATAATTTATCACTGTTTAACCATAACAACCTTGCTGTAGAAAAACAAAGAGGTAGATGTTGCCTTAATCTTTTCAGAATTTTCTTGCCGTGAACGTAGGCACCTGATGTTATATGTGCATAATATTTAGGATTGCAGATATATTTTAATACGATTTCAAAAAAGAAATTGTTTCCAAATTTGTAAATTCTTACTAAATGTCCCGTCAAAAGTCA
Organism: Argiope argentata; assembly: GCA_026289955.1. Lineage (NCBI taxonomy): Eukaryota > Metazoa > Arthropoda > Arachnida > Araneae > Araneidae > Argiope > Argiope argentata. The sequence continues at coordinate 17,363 of JAOUZG010009395.1, forward strand.
TGAATTAGCGTGTGCTTTTATTTATTGTAAAATTCTAACTGTTATCTATCTATATATATTTATATATATTAGTGCCAAGTTGTAACTTTTTGTGGGTGATAAGTCACCAAATGTGACAACCATCTTTACCATTTTCTAGTAATCCTAAAAACGGAAAATAGATGCCCCCAAAGCTATAAATCACCAATTTTCGCCAGCTCATTCTGTGGCTTCAGATTCCTCAATGCAACATCATGTACATCATATCAATATAACATCAGATATTCTCACATGATAAGAAAATTTTTACATCAACAAAAAAAATGTAACAACGTTGCCATTGACTTACAAATTGAATTTCTGTTTTTAAATTGTTTATGGCAATAAGTCGCCAAATGCGACAATATTTAGCTGTATTTTCAAATTAATCCTAAAAGTGAAAAATGGATGTCTCAAAAGCGAGAAAATTCCCAATTAGTTATCTTCGCATTTTGAGGCTTCAAAAACCACAAACCAATGCAATATCATGTCCTCACATGATAATATTAAATTCTAAAATAATATATAAATATTTTTTCCCGTTTTTCTCTTATAAATGCACGTTTTTAAATAATTCAAATGAACCACAGCTCCTTGACTGGCAATGTAATATAATATCATTTCAGAATTTTGCATGGTCTCTTTACAAATTATTTATTATAATTATTTGTATTCATTCTTATACTTTTCATATATTTGACTTACAGCAGTTGAATAAACCGTAAAATAAATACTTAAATCATACTTTACTTTATTCGATATCAGATAAGAAAATGTAGATATTTTTTTTATTGTATCAGACAAAATGATATTTCTTTTGAGAAAAAATTAATACAATTTTAAAAAAGAGAAGCTATCGCATTTAACAATCTGCCCTCGAAGTTTATATATCCGATGACTAATCATAGATCTAAATATTTTTTAGTCGATTTGAGTAAAATAAGAAAAAGTAATTAAAATGATATCATTTTATGTTTTTAAAGATATAATATATTGCATGTCTTTGATAATAATTCAATATCTCAATATAATACTTTTCCCCATTTATTAAAATAATTATAAATTTTTGTTCCATGCAAGTGGCTCTAACTGGATGTAAACTTTAGTAAAATGCGACAGAAAATATTTACAAAAGCAAGTATAAATATAAGATAAAGGAAATAATTAAATAAAATACGTGGTTTTTCTTAAGAAGAAAACGTATTTAAAAAATTAAAATTGTACAAGTACAGAAAAGATTGGATAAATCAAGTTTTTTTGAAAAAAAAATGCATGATAAAAATAATTGAAGCGATAAAAGCGGAAACGTGGTACAGTTCAGAATGTAATAGAAATATTCTGGCTTCGTTTTTATCATAAAATTGTATGGACTCTTGAAATATTTTGTTTAAAATACAGTTCCTTGAAAATAAATGATATTTTCGGTGTTTATAAAGATTTACAGTCAAGATACATGCATAGACTATGTAAATGTTACTTTGACTATTGCCCTTTAAGCTCTATACCTCTGTGGATTTCACTTCCTCAGAGGAATGCCACAAAATATTGCAAAAATATAGACATTTTCTTATTAATTTTATTTTTATTGGAACCAACTTCAAGATTATATGCTTAACAACTTATTTAGTATTCTACTACTTGATTTTAATTAATTGATTGTTGATACGAACTCATTCGCATCATAACTTATCATTCAATTACGAAATATTTTGGAACTAATAATATCAATCAATTTGTAGAATTCAACATCGAATCAATATCACTTCATTCTTTAAATATATTTAGCATAAGACTATCAGAATCAGTTATCCTAAGAAAATTCTTTAAAAATATAAATTTGCTACGTAGAATCATCTGAAACATTAAACAGACATAAAAAGAAATAAATAAAATCTGCTATGCATATTTCAGTGTATTATATCAGAACACAATTTCTTAAACGGCCAAGCACCCCGTGCTCGTGCGAGTTAAATTATATTTTTATTCATTTCAATTGTTTCATTGAATGAGTCACTTTAGTATTGCAAACGATTATCAAAAACTTTGTCTCGCATTTATTGTTTCAAAAAATACATCACATTACCTATTTATTTCATTTCATATAGTCACATGCTTAAAAAGACATTTTTCTAGCTTTTATTTCCTGTAGTCATGAACTTATTTTTTTTTAATCAGAGCTTTTGTAAATGCAATGGCAATGCGTTATTAAAAGTTGATGTTTTGAGATGCTCGTACAGATGATAATTTTTTTATTTTTCGCCTATGGATTTTTGTTGACGGCAAAGCCCTCATCCCAAAAATAACATCATGTTCTGACATGATTAAAATCCGTAATCATTCCTAAAAAATTGTTAGTCGCTAATAAAAGGTCAATATTCAAGACTGAAATTAAAGGAATTCCAAATTCTTCTTTCGTGGCTAAAACGGATTTTTTTTTGTTATTTGTGGTCATAAATTAAAATATTATGGGAAAATTACTGTGAGGAAATGAATGAAAATATTGAGTGCAATTTAAATACTCAATTTAAGAAAATTGGTATTAATCAACAGATTTAATTATGATGCTTATCATTTTATCTAATAAAATTTGTTAAATAATTTTTTATGCCCCTAAGAAATTTCCGTATTCTTTTTTCATTCTTTTCTTCAAAAAATATTCATTACTTTCTGGTATGTGACTATGTTAAAAATTCGAGTTTTTGGAAAATAATGACATTTTAAATATTTAATATTTTGAATGTTTGAAAATGTTTCTTTACAAAAATCGAAATAATTTTAATTTTAAGTACATTTTGGGGGGAAGTTACACTAATTTTTATATTTGAATTTACATGTTCTAAAAAGTTACACTATTTTTATATTTGAATTTACCAATAGTAAAACTCTATTTGATATCTTTAGATGCTATTTTCTTAAATTTTAATCTTTTCTGGAATTTTTCTACGAAAAAGCTCATAAATTAGAATCTAACGCATATATTTTTTTCAAATTTTGTATAATAATTTCTTATTATGTTCTGCAATTTCTGAGCTTGAAAATAAGTGTTCTAATTATTAAGAAATATTTTATTGTTACTTTAATGCCTCTCCATGGGAAAAATATTAAGTTTTCTTGTTATTTATCATTCGAACCCCAATATTTTAAAAAATACCGAGAAATGCAGTTAATTTTTTAGCCCAGAAACAAGATAATATATTTCTTTGGTATTTCAAAAATTTTATGAATAATAATCCTTTAATAAGTTTTTACATTAGAATATTTTTCTTTATATCATTTTATAAGTAAAAAAACACCTTAAATTTTTTTTAAAGTTTTATCTTTGTTATCTTTTATATTTTTTACTTAAGTGGTATACTTTGTTTTCATAGTTGTTTTTCAAATAGTTTTATGGAAATATTTTTTAAAAAAATTTAGTTATTTTCGAATGTTTTTTTTTCAGAAACTTCATTGCAAATGTAGTCACTTATTCATGCGAATTCTTTTCAAAATTTTAAATGAGGAACTTTGGAAAAATGCGAGTAACAAGAAGATGTGTATAAGAAAGTCTGAAAGCCATTGATCTCGGCCAAAGAACGAAATAGAAAGGGGAAAGAATTGTTGATAAAGAGAGCGGGTTCTTTCTTCTTTGGAATAGAATAAAAAAGAAAATTACTTTCGGAAAAAATGTATGACGTCGGAAGATTCTTTGATTAGTTTTCCTCGGATGCAAAGCTCTGAGAAGATAACCCAATTAAAGAAAATTTCGATCGTTGTGATAGCAAAAATGAATGACTGCAATAGATGACATTTTCAAGTTCATATAAAAGGGCAAGAAGCGGAAATTTTAATTATAATGATGATTACTTTTGATTCAATTTGCTAAGATGAATTGATAAAAAACTAAAGATAAAATATTCGCTTTTGTTTTTTGTAATTTCTGTTAAATTGATTTAAATTGAATGAAATCTTTATAGAAAGTTAATTAAGTTTAAAAATGCAATCAAACATAAAATATTGACACAGAAGCAGAAGTCTTGGAAATACTGTAGATTACTTAATAAGAGCATTGGGCCATTTGTTTGAGTAACCATGGTCCCAGTGTGGGTGTGGGTTTATATAATTTTAATTTATTAATTAGTTTCTAATATTGTATAATCATTTGAATGTAAGGTACTCAAAATTTCTAGTAACTCTTTCAATTTTTTTTATTTCACAGCTTTATAGAATTTTTAAAGAAACATTTAAATTAAAGTTTACATTTAAAACCATTTAATATTTATACAGTATATCTTCCAAAAGTGAATAATTTATTTTCCTGTTTCTGAATATTTTGAAGAAAGAATATTTTCTTTTTTTTCATAAATTATTATTAACATATTCATATTATTATTTAACAAAATTGAAAGAAACACAATCTACTAGCATACTTCTCCAATTTTGTGATTAATAATTCACAAATTCTCTCAAATTATTAGTACATATGTCATTCTTTTTTAATAGTAATGTAATTACTGCAAGAAAAACACTCTTTTTCTAACCTGAGAACCATTTTCGAGCTAAACGATTGTAAAAAGAAACAATAAATTTTGAAAGCATTAGAGCTAAATATCGTCCTATTACGCATAAATAAATAAAAATAATAATATGACATAAACGTATTGTTGCAGATCATTAAAAAAACAGTTTATGCTTTACCTAATAAAATGCTACGACCATTACGCATATCCCGTTTTTATGCTTTCTACTCTCCCGTGAAGAAAGTCATTCATCTTCCCTTATTCGTGTATCCTTAACTATCCCGCCATATCTTTAGTAATAGTTAAGACATCTCTCCGCAAACTATTAATCTTTTATGCACATTTTGTGGCCGAAATAAAGAAAAGGAATGCCTTCACGTAATTTTAGCTTTTTCCATGGGAAACCTACAGTGTGTTCCTTTTTTTTATTTACGAATTGCTTATTTTTGAAAGGCATAAGGAAGGTTTTGAAATTATTATTTGAAGGAAAAAAGCATGATGTGAAAAAACTTAGAGGTATTTTATTTTTATAAAATTCAAAACCCTTTTTGGAAATTATTGAAAAATGACTTATCTATTTATTGTTTTAAACGGAATCAACATCTTTCAGATATGTCTAAATATTACGAAAATTATTTTACAACTTTTTAACACCATATTTTAAAATGAGTTATAACTTATAATGTAAGTATACGCAATGATAGTACTCTTCGAAAATAATACATACATTCTATTATGTAAATCAAAAATCATACAGAAGTATATTTTAATCAAAATATTCTACGAATTCGGAAAATATTGATAAGAAGTTGGAATATTTTAGAATTTAATCGCCCACCGCTGGTGCGGTGTGGTGTGAAGAAAGAGTTCCAGATCAGGTGTCTTTTTCGTCATCTGACTGCGGTTCAAATTTACGAAGTCATTTCAAAATAGATCTAATGATGGTTTATAATGGGACATTATTATACCTAGACTAGACTAAACCTGAGAACTAAGTTTTCTTCTTCTTTTTATGTGATGTGTTTCATACTTACTTTGCCCTTTTCTGATACTTTGTGGTGCATGCTGGTTTTATAAATGCTTTAATAAAAAATGTAACTATTTTTAAATCATTGTTATTAATTCTTTTTTTATCCATTGTAAACAATAAACAAAGAATATCCATTGAATTTTAATCTGTACTTATAACTAGCCGCCTTTGGTGACCAGCCAGTTCAACAGTATTAATGTCGGCTAAAAAGTACAATTAATATTTTATATATAACTTGGTATCCAAATTTTCATAAATTGGGCAGCTTTAATGGATGATTTAGTTGCTTGGAGTGCTATTTTTAATTTATCGTATTTAACATTATTGATCATATGTATTATTAATCATATTCATTATCATTATTAATTTTATTTAACAAAATATTCATAAGACACTAAGCCCTTAAATCAATAATCGATAAAAACTCGCTATTTCAGATCACTTTATCTACCATCTCAAAGAAGCTAATAAGGGTTTCCCAAGAGTAAGCCTAGATAATGAAAATGTTTGTTTTAATCTTGCAATATTCAGAAATGAATAAATCGGCCAGATTTGCTCGCGCCGGCTTTCTGGCACAGAGGTAGTGCGTCTTCCTCATGATCTGGGATTCCTGGCTTCGAGTCACAGTTCGGGCACGCTTGTACTTCTGTGTGCTATCTGTGAGATATGTGACTGTTCCCCCCTACAAAAAGGGCTGTGCAAGTGACTGTGATGAGTGTGTAATTAAAGTGCTAGGCTTGGCCCTTGTTGGTGCTACTTGAATCAAGGAATCCAAGCATATCTTCGGTTTAAAATCCGCTGATGAATCAGTGGGGCTTGTCCAGTACAAGTGCCATAAGTAACAACAACAGATTTGATCTCAGATGATAGAAACCTTTATTTATTTAGAAGTTGAAATATAAAATTTTTTTTACAGAATATAAAAGTACTGTCTAAAGGACTGTCTAAAATTTAAAGCTCATAATTTTTTGAAGTATATATATAAACCAAAAAAAATATCGTTTAGAACATTTCTATTAATTTAAAAATAAAGTTAAAAACTGAATTTTCCGTGAAATGTTTGCTGAATAATTTTTTGAGATAGTATGAATTAAAATTTCAATTCCTATGGTGAAAATTGAACTTCAATTTCAGACTGCTCTTCTTTCAGTTCTTTGTTTTATTTAAAGACATGCATGGATTGAGTAAAGAGGTCTTAATATTAAGTGAAGTTTCATCATTTCCACTTTAATTTAAAAGTGAATTTTACTTGCACTGATAGAAAATCAGAGTGAGATGTGGAGTTCAAAGATCAGGACTGCTTAAGGCCTACATAATAGTATAAGTGAATTATATGACAATCGAAATTTGAAGCCTAAAAATATTTTGCTGAAAAACCGATTATTATACTAAGTTATATAAAGAAATTAATTGAACCTTTTAGCCGCCATTAATACTGGTGAACTGACTGGTAGCCAAAGACGGCTAGTTTATAATAAATATGAAAGTCAATTTGCACGCTAATTCTCAATCTATTGGCACTTTAAAGGTCAAATCGTTTAACCCAGACCTACATGTTAAATATTACAAAAAACAACGTATACAACTCGTGCTCGTAAAAATAGCATTGAACCTCAAATGAATTTTTAATAAATTTATAATTAGATTAATTATAAATTGAACAAAACTTTGATGTTTTTTGGGGATAAGTTTTATAGCATAAAAAGGATATTTACATCACTTTAAAAATTCAAAACATCTTTTCAATGATATTTATCATTCCACGCTATATTTTTTTCAAAATTTATTTGATTTCTGAAAAACAAATTTTAAGCATAATTTTTAATAGTATATCTCACACACATTTGTAAAATTGAATCTGTACGAACGTGTTATAGCTTTCAGAGAAAAAAAAAGAGAAACGCATAGTACAATCTACGGAACGATGGAGATCTCTTAAAATAATACAATTTATATGTCTATCACAGTTCGAATTTTAAAAAATATTCTGTTAAAGAAACCACAAATATTCTGTTACTTAAAATATTTATTTTAAAATTTCATCAACCAATCAATCTAGCGAATCAGCTTGTCTCAGAGGCGTCTAGTTTTCAATAAAATGATTTACGCCCATTTCCAATTCAGGTTGTCTTTAGAGCGATTTTTCGTGTTCGCTAATATTAGAAATCCTGCTTTTTTAGAGAGGGAATCATTTTTTATCATGTCAGAACATGATGTTATTTTGGGAGTGAAGTTTAAGCTGTCAACAAAAATCTGCAGGAGAAAAATGAAATGAAAAAATCCGTACGCGAAAAATAAACATTTTATTATCTGCACGAGCATCTCGAAAAATTAGCTTTTAATAACGCGTTTCCATTGCATTTACAAAAGCTCCAATTAAAAAAAAAGTTAATGACTACAGCAAATAAAACGCAGAAAAATATCATTTTGAGCAGGCGATTCTACGAAATGAAATAAATAGGAAATGCGATGTTTTTTTAAACAATCAATGCGAGACAAAGTTTTTTGAATCGTTTGAAATACTAAAGTGACTCATTCAATGAAACGATTAAGGTGAATGGAAATATAATTTAACTCGCACGAGCACGCGGTGCTTGGCCGTTCAAGAAATGATGTTCTGACATATTACATTGAAATATGCATAACAGATGTCCTTTTAATCTTTTTTTCAGTTGTTGCTCTCTTAAATACAAATAAGACATTTCTTTTATAAAAAAAATAATGAAAATTAATTGCTGAAAATTAAATGTTAGATCTCTTTTAAAATATTTTACCCAGTTCAAGTATGAATTTTCAAACTCATATTCCAACGAAATGAGCACAATTAGGTGCTTGACTATTTACATTTAAAAAAACCTACGAGTGCGGTCTCAAAATTATCTCCCATCCTCTCTAATAGCCATTTCATACCAGCTTAGTAAATTAGTTTTAGTTATATATTAACTTCTTTTTACAAAGCTACAGTAGAGCTATTTGTGGACGGAGCTCGTACCTTTGAGCCACAGTCAGAAGACGAGGACGTCGCCTGAACTGAATTAAGAAGGAATTAATAAAAATATTTAAAGTTATTTCCATTTTATTATTGAAGCATTTATAAAACCAGCATGCACCCCAAAAGTATCACACGGGGCTTAGAGAAGTCGGTATGTAGCACAAAATATAAAAAGAAGAAGAAAATCTAATAGGCAGGTCAAGCCTAGTCTATTAATCGTAACGTTCCCCTGTCAAGTAACACTAGGGCCATTTAGGGACAGAACTCGTAATTTTGAACCTCCGTCACATGAATATGATGTCACCTGACCTGTCAGCCCCTCTCTACAACACATTACACTAGCGGGAGAACATTTGGCACTTGAAACAGTGAAGTATAGAACCGTTTATATGATGGTCTCGAACCGGAAATCCTACGGCTCCCAAGTCGAGATTTTACTGCCAAGTCACTGTGATCACATCATCCCCATGTATAGCTCTGACGTACAATAGTTAAGAAATAATCTTTGGCGAGTATTTTGCATATTTACTGAATTTACTGAGAAATATTTAAAGAGTTATTTGGCGATTAATCCCTGGAATACGTTCATAGTATCTAAAAATCTAACTTGCGTTTTCGACTCCTTTTTCTGAACCGACTGAAATGAAAATTTGACACAGAGCTACAAATGCAGTCAGAAAATTCCATACCAAATTTGACATATTGTTGTTGTTACTGATGGCACTTGCCGTTTGGACAAGCCCCCCGCAGATACAGCGGCTGATTTAAGCCGAAAAGGAGTGTATCTTATTTTTGAAGCAGCGCCAATTAGGGCCAAGAGTACGACTTAGCTACACACTCACCATATTTGCTTGCACAACCCCGTTTTACAGGGGGGCCCATTCACACATCTCACAGATAGCACACAGAACAACAACCATTTCCTAACCGGGACTCGAACCCGGGACTTCCAGAACATGAGGAAGACACTCTACCTCTGTGCCAGAACCAAATTTGGCTTAAGTCACTTAACTTTGAGTTATCGTGGTTAAATGTTTCTGAAAGTGCAGGCTATCATACGATACAAATTCGCTCAAAACCTGAAATGCATCTATCCAATAGATATTGATACTGTGTCCAGAATTTTATCCATCAAAGTCGTTTCATTTTGTAGTTTTTGTGTTAATATTTGAATAGATGGGTTGTGTTAATAATTCTATTCTATTCTATTGTGTTAATAATAGAATAGATGTTTTCTGATCAGGTTCATCTCAATTCTTGATAAAATTCTACAAATTTAATATCAAAATCAAGTACTAAATTTCATTCATCTAGATCAGAGTATTTGTTTCAATTATCTTTGTAAAAGATATTTTCGCCGATATCCTGGCACAGAGGTAGCGCGTCTTCCACGTGATCTGGGCTTCGCGGGTTCGAATCCCGGTTAAGGACATGGTTGTTCTTCTTTGTACTTTCTGTGAGAAGTGTGAATGTGCTCCCCTCTTTACAAAAAAGAGGCTTTGCAAGCGAATGTGATGATTGTGTAATTAAAGTTGTAGTCATGGCCCTAGTAGGAGCTACTTCAAACAAAAGACGCTTATTTCGGCTTAAATCCGCTGATGCATCAGCAGGCTTGTCCATGGCAAGTGCCATTAGTAACAACAACAACATAGATATTTACTTCATTTTTTTTAAGTAACAACTTTAGATAGTCTAATATGTGGAAATTTGTCAAAATCTGGAATTAGAATTTTTTGACAATTACTATATTTTCTCTATACTAAGTATACAAGCAGATAAAACAGCAAGATTTTTCATCGCAATATATTCATCTTTACCCCTAAGAGTGACGTGTTCCCTACATTTATCGACAAGTGCTTTAACAGCGAATAATCATCTATAAAAATGCTAAAGGAAGCTCTAAGAAAGGGAATATTTATTTGAAAAAAGTCTATATCGATCAAGGCAAAAACGGACTTTCATTGAATGCGTCGGCCTATAACACGATAGATTTCCATTTCTTACAGGAAAATCTGACTTTTTCACCGCCAAAGAGGCATTACAAGAAAGGAAATATGCTGCATTTGATGTTGGACTTTCGATCGCGTAACGTGTTATGACTTTCTACGCTTGGATCCATTCTTGATTTTATTCTGTGGATAATCTATCGAGCGAAAAATGCTTATTGTGTTTGAAACCGAATGCAAGATTTTGTTTCTCATTTAAAAACTCGGGGAACGAGGTACCTAAATAATTTCGGCAATTTCCATCAAATTTTTAACCCCTTCAATGGCTGATTTTCCTTACTATCTAATAAGATGACAGCTTCTATTTTGGGAATATTTTCTTATTTTGATTCAAATGGAAATCCATGGAATATTTGGCTTATCTACGTATTCGAAATCATTTTACTATTGAATTATGATTGTTATGAATTATTTATTTTTTGTTTACAACTACCAAAATTCGATAAATCGATGCAAGTACGGCGTATGGGAAAACCGGGTAAGGGGTTAAAATTTTACGGTAGATTGATGTTAAGTATGCGGAAACTTAAATTTCAAAAATATTTTTCAGATTCAAAAATTACAAAGTAAAATGTTTTAATTTTTTGAAAAGCACTAACACTTTTTAAAAATGTTTCCTCTAGTACAATTTTCAATATGTTTTTTCCAAATATTTTCAAACACGCTTAACAATATATTTAACAGAATTAAAATTTTATATCTTCATTAGGTTCTGAAAAAAAAGATTCTCAAAATTGCGTGAAATATATTTGGAAATATAAGATTTTTCCACTTTGGCAATTTTTTAAAAACACATCCTAATTAAAATCTTTACAAATCTCACTAATTCTACTACGCCTGCATTAAACAGTAAACAGAAGAAGTTTGACTTTTAACACGATAATCATGTCCAATCAAATAATTGGGTAGCGTTTAAAGACAATTCTTTATTTAAAGAATTTTTTTCATGAAAACAACTCGTTCTCATCTAGGTTAATAAGACTGATAATATTTACATCTCAGTTGACAGTTAAAGATGAATTATTCCTCGTTTAATTTCAGAAAAACAATCTCACAAGAAAAGCTAATAGGCCGTTAGGACCATAGTCTACTACAGAGGTAGCTCAAGGAATCCACCGATCTTCATCGGGTGGATCTTAACTTAGAAACCCGAGTCCCTCGATGCTTCTCTCACCTCCTTCAAATGACGATCCCGAAGGTTCTCAGACTCCAAGTAACTTCTCTTAGAAAATTCTAGTATTTTATTTTCTGTGAAAACTCCATCTCTCATTTTTACATTGATGCATTTTAGCTCTCTATTACACAATTTTTGTTCAGAACAAAACCCAATTTTCTCCAATCAACTGTGGGAATGTTCGCTACCTCGTAGTAAACGTCCACACACACAAAAAATAATATTTGCATTAGGCATAATCTATAAAATAAAGATTAACATCCGAAGGGTTTGATCTCCCCTTTTAAGATAAGATTGACTTCATCGGAACGACAAAAAATACACATGTGGTTCTTTATCTGGACTCGACTAATGGCCAAAGCGATCCCACTAGAGGGAAAAAGTTCCCTCTCTGGTAAACTAGAGACACATAAGAGAATGAAAGTGTGACTCAGTTGATGACCCAACTGCCGGAAATGCCAGTGTGGGAATCAGGGAAGGCAACAGCGGTCAACAGGTGTCTCGTATCAAGGGACCTGACACTTTACAACACTCTACAACAAACTGGATTTCGGGAAAAAGCAAACTGAGATAAACAGCTTTAAGTTTTCAACACAGAATAACTGTAAAAAAGAATTTGTAAGAATTTTTTCAAAACCATGATAATAAAAATTCTATTAACTCATTTTATAAATTATGTTAACTCATATTATTATATCATTTATATTAACTCATACTAACGGATACGCATTTTTAGTCTATACATTCTTCTAGTCCAGTCTATACATTTAGTTAACTCATATTTTCTCATTTTCTTAATTCTATTAACTCATTCTTTAAATTCAATTAACTCGTATTAACATTCTATTAATTCTATTAACTCATACTAGCTCATTCTATAAATTCTGTTAAGTCCTTCTATGAATTCAGTTTACTCATATTAACTAATTCTATTTATTCTATTAACTCAGGGGTTCTCAAACTTTTAAATATTGCTACCCCCTTTTTAGACTAAGTATTTTGGCGACCCCCCCAATGTTTTGAATCTGTTTAAAGTTTAAACAGAGGTTTTAAAAATTTTACACGTACTCAAGAGTTTGCAGAGTATGTGTCGGGTATTGGAGCCATATCCCTTGACAATTCATCTTTCTCCTTACTAGTATCATCCCATCTCGAAACTTTGATTGAACAGTTTACAAGATACATTACCGTTAAAGTTATGAGTGGGGCTGTGTGGATAGTCGATCCGTTCAGTGAGCAAGCCGTAACAAATGCTGAGCTAAGTGTCCGTCATCATGATCAACTGATAAAGATTTTAAGTGATCAGTCAGCTAAAGTAACTTTTAACACAGCTCATATCGACAAATTTTGGATATGTATTAAAAAGGAATACCCAGAACTGTCCAAAACAGCGTTAAAAACCTTGATGCCATTTTCTCACATTACAACTGTGAACTAGGATTCTCCTTAATGATAAATTTAAAAACAAAATCAAGAAATCTTTTCACACTGGAAATTGAAGTTTTGTGTGTTACAAATCTCATTCCAGACATTTAAAAATTGGTTAATTCCAAACAAGCTCGTGTATCCTATTAACTAATCGAACACAAAAACCAACTTGTATGTGTATTAAACACTTTATTTATGATCTTTTTTTAATGGAAACTACAGTAATAAATTAGTTTTCCTTAAACTTTTCTTCTATATCACGCAACTCCCCTGGCTTCATCCCACGACCCCCCTGAGGGTCGCGACCCACCTTTTGAGAACCCCTGTATTAACTTATTCTATGAATTCATTTAACTCATATGAACACATTCTATAAATTCAATTAACTCATAATGACATTCCATTAATTCTATTAACTCATACTAACTCATTCGATAAAATCTGTTAACTCATATAAATTCATTCTTTTAACTCTTGTTACATGTTATTTTAACTCATTTACTTTTATCATGAATGTGGACAAAAACACTCCCAGATTGAATACAAAACAGTCTAAGTGACTTTCGAAACAAAAACATCCAAAACTGAAAACTCATACATTATTTTTTCCAGCACCAACAAAATAAATAGTTATGCTTTCTAGAACTTTTCCACCATAACTTATTCTTCTTCTTAAGCCTATTTTTAACTTTTCTTTTCTCCAAGTCCAGAACTTCGGAAGTAATTAAGAGAAAAGTAATTAGCTAATGAAGGACAAATAAGGCGGAAGCAGTTAAAACTTTTTCTCTTCTTTCTTAGCCACTAATAGCGGCCACTTTGAACGAAATGACTTCTTAGGTTTGAACCCAAAATTAATATTTATTTAACAAAGTTATGCGAGTGTAAAACTTTCAACGTCATTACACGTTTCCTTTTTCATGAATCAGAGTTTGTTAATCGTTTCGAGTAACACTAGTGACAACATACTATAAATCAAGTATTTCTTTCAACATTATTTCTTCAATTACGTCTTTGAACAAATGTTTATCATAGGTAGTATAAAAAGAAAAATCTATTTAATTTTTAAAAAATTCGATATCAAGATAAGTTGAAGATATCAAAAAAACCTTAACCCTTTATTTATTTAGCTATTTTACTATCAATTTTCCAAATTTAGTTTTGCAAAATTAGCTAAATTCAAGGATAAATCCATTAAAGATGAAACTTATTTAATGAATTAAAATAGTTTAATGGATAAGTAAAGATTTTTAATATTGCTTTCAGTTGATATCCACTGCTTTCTATTGGAAATGAGTTCTTCACATTCTTTTAAGTAGTGTTAAAAAGTATATTGCGGAAATAACATCCTGATTTACGATTTAGCCACACGCTCATCACATTCGCTTGAAAAGTCCCTTTTTACACGAGGGTACATTCACTCACCCCACTGAGAGTAAACAGAAGAACAACCATGCCCTGACCGGGACTTGAACCCGGAATGTCCAGATCACGAGGAAGGTGCGCTACCTTTGTGCCAGGATGCCAGGAAAGAGAGGGTTAAAAACAATTAAAAATACTCCCATTGCTAATAATATTACCTCATACTATCATTATTATATCGTTTTAGAATAAATTTGTGACAACTGGCTGTGGCAATTCACTATGCCATAGAATGCGTACTCACTCTCTCATGGCACATGAGAAAGCCAGAAAGAAGTCTCGAAGAAGAATGGTACAGGAGAGTTGCATCAAATACCATTTCAAGCGGCAAAATCCACACCATAGTAAACCATATTCATAAATCCCAAGACCTCTTCAAGACCTACAATAGTTGAGACCAGGATTCCGCTTGTGAAAATCAACCAAAATTAGAACTTAAAAAGTACCTCAAAAGTGCAGATCTCATGATGGAAGTTAAAACCCTACGACCCAGATGGACGCTACGTATTTCTGACTCTATAGTGATTGTTTATTTGTCATACATATGCTCTCAATTTAATTTGTCAATCCTCCCTGTTCAGTTGGAAATCTAATTCCCCTGTAAGTTCACCCCATAATCACCATTGGTTTAAGAATTCTTTTACCCTCTGTCCAGTTATAACTTCAGCAAAAATTGAACAGATTCGTGCAAGATTTGACGCCGATGTCATTCTCTCTGGAAATCACTGAATGCTGTATCATCTCTTTGCTCTCTCTTTTTTTCCCCCTATAACAAAATTTTCCTTTTTTGTTTTTGTTTTTTTCTCTCTCTCCCATCTTGTGCACATCCAACTGGTTAGATAACTTAGCGTTATAGGTACCGGGAGCACAGGATGGCGTTATGTTATTTATGTGGCAATTACCAAACAATTAAAAATTTACTGAAGATGAGTATCTGATACATCTACAATCATTTATTCTTTTATTAATCATACATATAAATATTTATATAAATAATTCGGTTTAAGTGCTTATATTTAAATTTCAATAAGTATACGCATTCATTCAATAATTGCTTTTCTAATCACATTTTGAAATTTTAAAATTTCATACATAAAATAAATCTTGGAAAAACTCAATGATTTTTTTTAGATATCCAATTAAAACTAATGTATTTAAGTATCTGATTCTCTTCCAATATTCCAGAATAATTAGCAATGGAATTAATTAAAAGATAAATATTATTTAATAAATATAGACTGTTTCTAGTTTAAAATACTTATTTTGAAAATAAAAGCACCCAATATTGTCATTAAGACACTTGGAATCTAAAATTACAATTGACGCGCACACTTGGTTTTTGAGCTCGAAGTGATTCATGTTAGATGAGAGTTGAAAATGTTCTCACAATTTACCTAATAAAGCTTTAAAAGATTAGGCCAGAATTATTAAATTGTTTTAAAGCAAAGCAGACAATTTGAACACAATTTACCTTATAATGTATTTAAAAATTATTCCACAATAATTACAACTTAATATAAAGGTAGCGCAGATTCTGCTCCCAATTTGCCTTATTTAGCATTTAAAAATTATTCCAGAATTATTAAAACTATTTGAATAATTAAAGTTAAATGATATTTCTAAAAGTTAAAAGCTATTTTAATAATTAAATCGTAATATAAGATAGCCGAAAATTTGCTCGCAATTTGTCAAAACTATTATTAACTAAAACTTGCTCACTATTTAAAATCTATTTCAGAATAATTATTCTGGATTTTATTTAAAAAATCAAGAAATTCGTAAAACATGAATTTTAAAGGTATTTCAATTATTATGAGTGGTGTTAAAATCACAGACTAACAGATTTATTTTTTAATTATCTGTGTAAAAGTGGTAATTTATGAAACTGTTTATTCAATTTTTTGAGTTAGATTAAAATATATTTAACTAAAGCTATTAAGATATAACATTTTATAAAACAGGAAAAAAGAATCTTATCACTGATTTATACCGTTTTCCTCTGAAAATTTAATAAATATTAAATTGTAACAATTAAGAAGAGTGCACTTTTGTATGATAAAATAACAATACTCAAAAGTAAATATAAACATTCATTGTCTTGGTTATATTTAATTTTCTCTTCAGTTACAAAATATATTTAGGCAGCATATCAAAGAAAAAATCTCGTCAGCTGTGTTAATTCATATTCTGCATATAATTCTGATGATACTACAGAATTCTTGTCATACTCTCTCAAAAATTGCCACGAATATTATCTTGTTAGCGTGAAAGCGATATTTTTCCATCAAATATTTGTTTTATCAATGAGTCATTTCTACTTTTAAATTACCAGTTCAAACAGAGCTGATATTATCTAGCTATGTGTGATATTATCTAGCATATTTGTTTATGGATCACTTCTACTAACAACCTCCTATTTTCATATAGTTCATAACTGACATCTAATTAGTATCGCTGATTCCGTTCTATCTTATTGGATGAGCCATCTCAGCAATTTCCGGTTGTCATCCTTACGGATAAAATGTCAAGAATAATTAGATTACAGGGGGGATGGTCATGCTAGCATTTAACAGGCTTCACATGCTACAATTAGTAACTATTTTTCTCATTAATTGATTAATAGAATGGTGATCTATTCATAAAATGAAAACAAAATATTCCGAAATGATTAATTGAAAGATTGTAAATATATTACAGTCTTCTACATATCTTCGTCAGTAATATTACTTAAATATTTCACCTAAAGGGGAATCAATAAAAATTTATGTAAAAAGTAGGTAACGCATGTAGAAAGGCTTTCTGTATTAAAACATATCAGTATCATTGTTTTTGTTTCTTTTTGGTAAGAATGATACATTTTATACAATAAAAATATTTAAGTATTTACAAAATTATTTAAAAATCATATATTGTATAAAAATTGTATATCTTTACAAAATTATTACTAAAAATATAGTGAATTTTATGCGGATGCGTCTTGTAAACCGTTTTTGCTGACAATCATAAATTTTTGAATATAAATTACTTTATCCAGATATTCGCTTTAAGATATTGAATCTTTTTACCCGAATTTCCGATCACTTGCTTTGAAATTTTCTCACTATAATGCTAAATTTTATCTCCGATAAAAAAAATTCAGTCTCTTCCTCTCAAGATATCATCCTTTAACGCTATCAATTCTGAGAGTTCCCAAATGTTAGTTTAACAGAAATACGACATGCGACTGTAATCCTGGATACCACTGTTAAATTCTTTCCCCTTTTTCCTTTAATCGTAATTAATTGAATACCTAAGGCACATGCTTTGTTCTTTATAGATTTTGTTTTAATGTACCTTCCTTGGAAAACTGAAATAATGACAGAGTGCAAATTTGTGTAGTAACCATCAATTAACTGGTGATTTTTTTTATGTGTCAACTTTTCAATTAGACAGAGGGTAACCAATGTGTCCTTTTTTTTGGGGGGGAAGAGGGCTTTTATTTTTGAAAGGCAA
Source organism: Argiope argentata (assembly GCA_026289955.1). NCBI lineage: Eukaryota > Metazoa > Arthropoda > Arachnida > Araneae > Araneidae > Argiope > Argiope argentata. The sequence continues at coordinate 35,418 of JAOUZG010009395.1, forward strand.
CATCAACGTCACAGAAATCTCCGGTACTGAATTCATATGATCTTACGAATAAGGATGCTGATAATGCCAAGCACACTTCTATCGAGATTCATAAAAACATTGTTAAAATTTGTAATTGTCAATGATAATAATATTTTTCTGTATGAATAGTTATCGTTTTGTCTGATTTTCTTCTATCGTATATGACTCGTCAATCCGAAGGACTGTAAAACCGTGAAGCTCGTTGGGGAATGAACAACTTGATTATTTACTCAAAAAACGTTTACAAGCACCATTAATACATGTGTGGTATTAAGAAATTTAATATAATCCATTTGATTAAGTGGAAATTAATAAATTCATTAATCAGCAAATGTAATCTGAAGTCGAAATATATTAATTAATAATTTAAAAAGGGTTTAAAAGATCTGATTAAACACTCTACCCTTAACACTATATCACCCCTCTGTTTATAGGGCTCATGTGACATCTTTCCAATTTGGCATAGATGAAGGTGGGCATTATTAACCCCCCACCAAAAAAAATACACAGCCATTACTTTGAAAGAAACAAACAAATGGCAAAATACAAAAGCATAAAACATAACAATAAATGATAAAAACTAGAATGAAGAAAATCTGGAGTACAATAAAAATGAATGAATGAACATGATAATATACAGTACGAATTAAAATATAAAAAAAAATATTAAAAATTAGCTATTTGCGGGTGTTAAAAGAATTATTAAGAATAAAATGCGAGGTATATTAAATTATACCTTAAAACGCGATAAGGTTAATCTAACTGTAACAACTCTCCATGATCAATTAGGAAACTAATCATATTTATGGTTCTTTTTTCAGATGAATTACTAAGGACACTTTTATGCCAAAGAATTTCTTGCGAAGAAGACTAAAATAAAGACACAAACAAGAAACAATTAGGATAGTAAATTAAAAATACACAAACTTTTATTAATTGAATATAAAGTACAAATTTGTCAAAATAATAAAATAAAACAATAGAGAAATCACAAGGCCAAATAATCCGTAAGACAGATTCACAGCCCAGACACTGTTTTCATTTCATCACAAAAACCTCACAAAATATCACAGACTTCTTCTTTATTCCTCATCAATATTACATCTCCGAGAAACTTCGGAAGCTTGAGAAGTGAATTAGTTAGAAGGACGGGTGACTTGGTAAGCACTGATTTATGCACATTTGGTTTTCCGTTCTCGAGACCATATCAATCGCGTGACAGGTAGCTTGGGATATGGGATATAACTAACTTGGGATCGCGTGACAGGTAACTTGGGATATGGGATATAACAACTTGGGATCGCATGACAGGTAACTTGGGAAGCATAATACATTTCCTAATATCCAGCAGGATGTGGTGGAAGTGAAGGTCGGATAACAAAAAAGCAAGATATAACTGAGTTCTATACACTCATTTATTTGCCCACCCATATCAGAATACAAAACTTTTTGTACCAGAACTCATTTCGGTAATATGTATTTTCTCGCTTTTTATTCAGCTTTCCATTTACATCAAGACAAGTAGAAAGTGAATCAGCTCCTACGGAAAGTTGAATCATAGACGCCGTTGATGGTAATAATGTCGAGAAAAAAAATAGAAGGCTCTGTACTAATAGTTTATACATATGTTTATATGCTGCACTTAACGTTTCAAGAACCTATTAGAATAAATGTAAATTAAAAGGTACTAATTGTTCATATTTTAACATAAATTCTCTAATGCCTAACTCAGTAATCGGCAAACTTATTAGCCAAAGAGCTAAATAAGAACATTACAAGAATTTAGCCAAATCTGCTTGTTAAGTAAACTTTTATGACACTAAATAAGTAGTACACGAAATAAAACTAAATTTCTTACTTAATAAATATTTATCAATGCCAACAATGCGCGAAAGACAAGAACAATGTGCCAATGCGCATGTGCCAAAGAACCGCACTTTGCCGACCATTGGCCTAACTTAAATGCAATTATAAAAATTAGTGTGATTTTGCAGACTGAGTGCAGAAGTAAAAAAGGAATATATTTTTATTGTAAAAACTTGTCAGAGGACTCAATTTTAGTAGTAAGAAAATTAGAAAATCACCCTCCAATAACTTATGATCAATTTGTTAAGTTTATTTACGAACTTTTAGCAAACTGACTTTTTAAGCAACGTTACAGAACACACTTTAATGTTACAAAAATATCAAAAATTAAGTTTCCACTTATATCAGGAAGTCTCTTATATAAATAATAATTTAAGCCCTAAGTATCAATATTTTTTAACAAATTCAGGGACATAATAACATTATTTTAACCTTTTACACTCCGATGGTACCTCTGACTCTCCATTCAAGACTGTGCATAATTTTGACCTTTTATTTATTTATTTTTTCAAATTTATTTCTTGAAAACGCCTAAATAATGGTTAAGAGATGTTGATTAATTTTTCAAAGAAATTCGACTTGTGTATATTTGTAACTAATAATAAACAAATCTTTGTATTAGGTGAATAATTTTGCATCTAATTAGTTTTCGTAAAGGATTAAATCTCTATAGTGATACGATGCACATCACCTTATAATTAAAACAGTATTGCCTTAGTTTGAAATAAAGACAATTCGTCTGAGAAATAATGTTCCTCATTTTCTTGAATACATTAATACTCTCTCAGTTACAATCAATAAAGGTATTTAAAAAAAAATTTTTTTTCGCCATTACGAGACCGATATTTTACGTTGAATAGAAAAAAGCAGAATTCATCGGAAAACACTCAGCGATGTTTTCAGAAAAGAAAACCTCCATTTGTTTAATGGAAGGAGCTCATGATCCCGAAGAATTGCTCATAAAAATGATGAGAGTCATTTTCCGAAAAAGAGCATCGATTTGAAAGCGATAGAAGCGATTATCGATTAAGAGCGCAAATGCAGCATAGAGATGTTTGTAAGCAGAGAATTTTGTTTATTTCAAGGAAAAAAAGATTTCTTTTTCTCTGTCACCGGAGTGACAAGATAAGAAAGGAAATCTCTCACCGTAACTGATGGTGGCCATTCTACCTGGTATCATTTTATTACTTTGCATCCATTTTCCAATTGAATAGGTCCTAGGTTTCGTTTGAAGGGCAATCTATCGAACGGTGAAAGGCAATTGTTTCGTCTTTTATGTCAAGTATAGTATTTTTTTCTACTTATTATCTTGATCTGGAAAATATACTCATTTGGAAATCATGGTGATTCTAAAAAGAAATAAATTTTCATTTTATCAGGTGAGATATTTGAAGGTTTAGAGCCTGAAAACGCATGGGCAGAAAATAGGAGATTTTTCGCTTTTAAGATTATTAGAAAATTATAGTGGGAATTGGCGATTTATCGATAACAAAAAGTTATAAATTGGCACGCATAATCGTCATATATCCGATTCTCTTATCTAACCAATAAAGGAATGGTCATAAGAAGTTATCGTTCGTTCAAAAATGGGAATCCGCATACACACACACACAGACACACAAACATATATATATATATATATATATATATATATATACATATATATATATATATATATATATATATATATATACCATGATTCTCAGTGCTAAGTCTTTGGTATGCTATTAATACACAAATACCTGGAAAGCGAATTTATATTTTGTATGCTTTTTTGAGAACGTTAGAGACCAGAATATGACACAGAATTGCAAATGAACATGCGAGAATTCTTTTATTTAAATCCTTGCTCTTTTGAATTATTGCATTTCCAAGCATTTGAAAGTGATGACAGAAATATGGTTAATCCATCGACAGATTACATTCCAAATATGTTAAGAATTTACAATTTAGACCTAAAAAATGTGAACCAAGCCTCCTATACTTGGTTTAAGAACCGTTTAATGATTTCCAATTATCTAGACCAAAGCGGTTTTGATTTGTATTTGTTCCAGAAGGATAGACATTTTTCAAAAATTTATTTTTCTAACTCAGATATGTCTAAAATTTGGAGATTAAATAAAATCTTGAATTCATTTTTTTTACAGTTAATAATGAGTTTTGACTATGTAAATGAGAAAGTAAAATTGCAAGATTAGGGATTCTTTTATAAGCTCCGAAGTAAATAATATTTTATATTTATTACGACAAATCAATTTGTATTCGAAATTATATTAATAATTTAATTTATTACCTACATATATTAATTCAGAATCCTCCACATTGCAGGAATTCGATGTTCTGGAATGTTGGAATCTATTTGGATTAAATCCAACTCTTAGAAACATTAAATTCATCGTTTACGTCTGGTACCTGTCATTACATATTCATCGAATTGAAGCCTGTTAAACCAGATTGGTTCAATGCGAGTGTTAACTCTCGCATATTAGCAGAAGGGCTGCTATAAATGCGGCTGCTCTTCGTTTAATGGGAGGTTTCAGAATAGTCAATGTGCAAATCGATAGACAGGTGCTCATGGGAAACTGCAATAGTCTCTTCTCCATTTCAATTGAAGGAATTTTGTAAATGTAGGGAAATGTAGTATTTTGTTTAAATCTATCATATAAGTATGCTTTAATCAAAATATCAATATAATGAAGGATATAATTTAAAAATTATACATATTCCTTAATTAAGTGTCATTGAAGCAAACAAAGTTATTGCCTACAGCTTACAGAACTGAGGGTACATAAGTATTATACCGTCGATCCGCCAAAAACGCTTGAACCTTGCCAAGTTTCTTTTTTGTGACCAAAAGTCTATAAAGCTTTCTAATGTGCGGCAAATCAATTTTGATTGGCGACCGTCTGTTTATTTGGCGAAAACGGTCGAAGAGATTTATATATATAATGTTTCATAGCTAATTATCTCTGAAATATTTGATATAATGATTTGTTCGACTCTTTCGTCGCATTGATGCCGACACTAAGAATACAACAAAAATAAAACGAATCCAATTATTTGTTGAAACATCTCTTAAGTAAAAGATTTATCGATATATCTTGATTTATCTATGATATCTTGTTCTGAAAATGCTACATTTCATTTGATAAATCCATTTTGTGAGATATTTTTTGGCCTTCTGAAAACAATTCGATTAGTTCTAAGCGACTTCAAGACTTATTCAGTTCTCACATTTTTAAGACATACGATATAGGCAGACAATTCTGATGCACAAAAATTATCTCAAAGAAATTAATATTTTTTAGATCAAAATAAAATATCATAGACTGAAAAGAAAATTTTTCCTTTTTTGTGCCAAATTAAAGAAAAAGAATTATTTTATGTCACACAATTGATTTCAATAGATGATTAAATCAATAGATGATACATTAATTGTCAAAATGTCTTCAAACATGTAGCGACCGATATTTAATTTCAAATTAAATGAAAAAAAGATTTTTTTATTACGATAGAATCAAAAGCTCCAATTTTATTTTCTTCAACTTGCGAAAGTTTTAATCCATTTGTTGAAATTTATCAGCAACTTATATAACTCGCTGTCACAGACAAAATAATGATTAGAGTAAAATTTCTCTTAAAAAATCGTTTTCGGTTTCGACAGCAAAATGTGATCATGCTAGAAAAATAATTTCATGCGCAATGGAATTTTATCTTTATTAAATTACTAGCGGTATTATTCCATAAAACATTACGGCATAAAAAGTAGATACACTTTAATTCTAAAACTTTGAAAAAATTCAGAAAGTGTTTTGTTTTTCTGAAATTAATGTATTTTATTTGAAAACAATGAAGCCGTGTAGAACTTTCTCTTTTTGAATTATTCACTATACACATAGTTTTTGATTGAATATCCTTCTGATTCTCTTGAAATGAAATAAAAACTAAAATAAATAATGTGCCTTGAAATAAAAGAAACATCCCTTTCAGAATTTTCTTTTAACGGATTTCTTTGAAGATAACTAGATTTCCCAGTAAACAAAGTAAAATTCGTTATTCAATTACTTTTAAATATCTTTTGTATGTTCACAAAAAACATCTTGTGTAGTTTGATTCGATAACGTTTCTAAAAACAATAAAACTTTTGGTAATCAAAAAAATTATCAATTTTTCTAAAAATTATTATTTTTGATACTTTCTCTCCAATTGATCAATTTTTATATAAATAAAGTAAGGTAACCTGGGGAAAAGTAAATTTTTGCTTAATATTTAATTCCTTGCCTTCATTTATATATTCCGATAAAACCCGATATTCATTAAGTTCCCTTTTTCTACTAAGATATTGTGTAGTTTAATTCAACAACATTTTTTTAAATAGTCATTGCCCGCATAGTAATAAAATGCAAAAATCCTTTCGAAAATGATAATTTTTTAATATTTCTTCTTTAACGCACGTATTTTTATTTATATGAAATGGAGAAAAATGAAGAAAAAAATTCCTTAACGGTTAATCTGCCTTTATAGTATATTACGATGAAACCCGATGTGCAGTATGTTTCTTTTTCTACTAAAATATTACGTAGTTGAATTCGGAATTTCGTTTAAAATCGTTATTTGCCGACAATCAATTACAAAAGTCATTTCAAAACTTATTATTTTCGATATTTCTTCTTCAATTCACCCATTTTGATTTAAATCAAATGAGGAAAATAAAAAATATATATATAAATCTTTATTTAATGATTCATATCCTTCTTTTATATATATTACGATAAAATCCGCTGTTCAATTTGTTTTCTTCTTAGCCGTATGTAGTATATGGTTTAATTTAACAATTTAACAATATTGTTAAAAATCGTTGGAGATCATGATATTTAAATACAAAAGTACCTTCAATTATTATTATTTTACAAATTTTATTCTTGAATGCGTCTAATTTGATTTATATAAAATAGGAAAAATATACAATTCCACTCAACTTTTTTCTCTGTTTTTTATAATATATTGCGCTAAAATATTTCACGTGAAATAGGAAATTTTTTCTTTATAAATAATAAATAATAGCCTCATATAAGTCGGTAATATATAAATGTTTTTAATATATTTCTTTTTAAAGAAAATATTTTTCTATTATCAACGATTTGGGAAAATTTACTATTTGATAAATTAAACAAAATTTACTCTTTCATTTTAATAATAATAATTATTATATATATATATATATAATATTATATATTATAAATATAAGATATAGCAAAGATAAACCAAATATACTTTTACCATAAAGAAAAGTAACGGT